>JADNRY010000200.1:0-114365 GCA_015501585.1 Rhodocollybia butyracea
CTCGTAGGATTTTTTCCTTGCTGAGGTATTTCCTCTGTTATTTGTATGAGGAGCTTTTTCAGGCTCACTCGTTTTTTTCCTCTGATGGTTTGACTGTGTGGGAATCTGGCCTGGGGTGAGATAGGATATGGCCTAGGTGGGGCAGGGCATGGTCTAGGTGAGGGAGGGCATGGTCTAGGAGGAGGAGGGTATAGTCTGGGAGGAGGAGGGTATGGTCTAGAAGGGGGAGATATAGTCTAAGAGGTGTAGGGTGAGAGTGGAGGATGGTGAGATAGAGAATATAAACAAGAATGAAATTTTTAGAAAAAATATTGGGATTTTTTTACATATCTGTAGATTATGACAAGATTAAGCTAAGTCACAGTGCCCTGTTCTGGGTGGTCAGGGAAGCATGGGACTTACCTGACCTAGCTGATTTAGGTCATTACCTGGGTGAACTAGGTCATGACCTACCTAGCCTAGGTCATGACCTACCTAGCCTAGGTCATGACCTACCTGGACTAGGTCATGACCCAGGCCAATTTAAAAATTACTAAATTAGGAAATTTTTCAATTTTTGCAGTGGATGAGGTCAAAGCTGTTTTTATTACCAAATAAGGCAATTTTCAAACACCTTAACCGGTTTTATGTTTTTTTAATATAGTTAGATACATTTGGAAATTTTGGTTGTAGTGGATGAGGCCAAAGCTGTATGCCCATAAAAGGAAACCAATAAAAAGTGTTGAGTCTAAAGATTGCTTGATATAACATGCAGATTGGCATGGATAAGGGTGATCCTTTTCATCCCCTGATGCCCTGATATGTTGTCTACCCTGTCTGAGTCTCAGATATATTTAGATGGCCCCTGGGAGATCAGTCTTTATTGATCTTTGAACTTTCTCATCAAAAACCCTCATTTTTCGAAATCAGAGGATAAGTATCAGAGCATCCAGGCCAGGGTGGCACACAGGCTTCTAGGATATTGTACCCTGGTATAATAGGTACATTTAGACGACTCAGGAGTAGCTTATACTATGCTGGGAGAGTGGGTAATAATTGATCTCTGTATATGTATGGATAAATTCGCTTTTTTGACCATCAAATCATTAATAGAGGCAGCTGTAGGCAAGGGATTGCAGAGAAACTCGAGGAATAGTGTTCCAGGACTTGATATAGCATTTTTATAGCAAAATACTCTGACTATCTGAGGTTCAAGATGTGATGATAAGTTTGACACAAGTATCAGACACTTAAGAACCCAGGACTACTGGTACATCAAGATAAGGGAAGGGGTTGTCAGGGAAAAGTTCTGATATCAATCTATGTACTCCTAGCATGCTATATGCCAAGCTAGACAGTGTTCTCTTGCCTACAGCTCCCACTATTAATGATTTAACAGGCAAAAAAACAAAATTTATGCCTAATTAGACACATATCACTTATTATAGTATAAGCTACTCCTGAGTCGTCTAAATGTACCTATTATACCAGGGTACGATGTCCTAGAAGCCTGTGGCCCACCCTGCCCTGGATGCTCTGATACTTATCCTCTGATTTCGAAAAAATGAGGGTTTTTGATGAGAAAGTTCAAAGATCAATAAAGACTGATCTCCCAGGGGCCATCTAAATATATCTGAGACTCAGACAGGGTAGACAACATATCAGGGTATCAGGGGATGAAAAGGATCACCCTTATCTATGCCAATCTGCATGTTATATCAAGCAATCTTTAGACTCAACGCTTTTCATTGGTTTCCTTTTATGGGCATACAGCTTTGGCCTCATCCACTACAACCAAAATTTCCAAATGTATCTAACTATATTAAAAAAACATAAAACCGGTTAAGGTGTTTGAAAATTGCCTTATTTGGTAATAAAAACAGCTTTGACCTCATCCACTGCAAAAATTGAAAAATTTCCTAATTTAGTAATTTTTAAATTGGCCTGGGTCATGACCTAGTCCAGGTAGGTCATGACCTAGGCTAGGTAGGTCATGACCTAGTTCACCCAGGTAATGACCTAAATCAGCTAGGTCAGGTAAGTCCCATGCTTCCCTGACCACCCAGAACAGGGCACTGTGACTTAGCTTAATCTTGTCATAATCTACAGATATGTAAAAAATCCCAATATTTTTTCTAAAAATTTCATTCTTGTTTATATTCACTTCAGGCAACCACATATTTGGTCTTATTAGTCTGCACTTTTGTTACATTGACCTTACTAAAAAGACCCAAAAACCTAGGCAAAACCCGGGCAGCTAGGTCATGACCTTGGGATTTAGGTCATGACCTGGGAATTAGGTCATGACCTAAAAAATTGGTCATGACCTAGGTCAGGTTGGTCTTTTCCTGCGGTTGGTAGGTCATGGCCTGGGGTGAGATAGGATATGGCCTAGGTGGGGCAGGGCATGGTCTAAGTGAGGGAGGGGATGGTCTAGGTGAGGGAGGGGATGGTCTAGGAGGGGGAGGGTATAGTCTAGGAGGAGGAGGAGATGGTCTAGGAGGGGGATATATAGTTAGTTTAAAGGTGTAGGGTGAGAGTGGAGGATAGTGAGATAGAGAATATAAGCAAGAATGAATTATCATAGAATCATGACAAGAAATGTGTAGTAACATATTGGATTATTGGGATTTTTTACATATTTGTAGATTATGACAAGATCAAGCTAAGTCACAGTGCCCTGTTCTGGGTTGTCAGGCAAGAATGTGACTTACCTGACCTAGCTGATTCAGGTCATGACCTACTTTTTTAGGTCATGACCTACTTTTTTAGGTCATGACCTACTTTTTAGGTCATGACCTGGGTGAACTAGGTCATGACCTGGGTGAACTAGGTCATGACCTACCTGACCTGGGTGAACTAGGTCATGACCTACCTGGCCTAAGTCATGCCCCAAGCCAATTTAAAATTTACTAAATTAGGAAATTTTTCCATTTTTGCAGTGGATGAGGTCAAAGCTGTTTTTATTACCAAATAAGGCACTGTTTTGGACAGCTCTCCAATGTTAGGGGTTGCCCTTGGGCAACCCCTAACAAGAGCTGCCCAAAACAAACACCTTAACCGGTTTTATGTTTTTTTAATAGAGTTAAATACATTCGGAAATTTTTATAAATTACTATATTAGGCAATTTTATTTCAATAGACTTTTATTTCTTAATTAGGCAATTTCAAAACTTTTGCAGTGGATGAAACCAAAGCTGTTTCCATTGCCTAATTGAGAAGTGACAAATTTGCAGTGGATGAGGTCAAAGCTCATTTCATTACTTATTTGAAAAATGACAAATCTTTTGCAGTGGATGAGGTCAAAGCTGTTTTCACTACCCAATTAAGAAATGACAAAACTGAACACACAAACTGTGTACACTCTTTTCCTAAGGACAATAGCTTGTGGTAGACATCCAGACCTTTTGTTTATACACAGAATAGGTTGCTCACCTAAAATGAAGCCAATCCTGTGGTGGGAAGGGGCTGGATTGCAAAATATTTTTTGGATAACCTTTGATTGTAGTGGATGAGGCCAAAGCTGTATGCCCATAAAAGGAAATCAATGAAAAGTGTTGAGTCTAAAGATTGCTTGATATAACATGCAGATTGGCATGGATAAGGGTGATCCTTTTCATCCCCTCATGCCCTGATGTGCTGTCTACCCTTTCTGAGTCTCAGATATATTTAGATGGCCACTGGGAGATCAGTCTTTATTGATCTTTGAACTTTCTCATCAAAAACCCTCATTTTTCGAAATTAGAGGATAAGTATCAGAGCATCCAGGGCAGGGTGGGCCACAGGCTTCTAGGACATTGTACCCTGGTATAATAGGTACATTTAGACGACTCAGGAGTAGCCTATACTGTCCTAGGAGAGTGGGTAATAATTGATCTCTGTATATGTATGCATAAATTTCGCTTTTTGGACCATCAAATCATTAATAGAGGCAGCTGTAGGCAAGGGATTGAGGAGAAACTCGAGGAATAGTGTACCAGGACTTGATATAGCATGTCTATAACAAAATATTCTCACTATCTGAAGTTCAACATGTGATGATAAGTTTGACACAAGTATCAGACACTTAAGAACCCAGGAGTACTGGTACATCAAGATAAGGAAGGGGTTATCAGGAAAAGGTTCTGATATCAATCTATGTACTCCTAGCATGCTATATGCCAAGCTAGACAGTGTTCTCTTGCCTACAGCTCCCACTATTAATGATTTAACAGGCAAAAAAGCGAAATTTATGCCTAATTAGACAGGTATCACTTATTATCCACTCTCCCAGGACGGTATAGGCTACTCCTGAGTTGTCTAAATGTACCTATTATACCAGGGTACAATGTCCTAGAAGTCTGTGGCCCACCCTGCCCTGGATGCTCTGATACTTATCCACTAATTTCGAAAAATGAGGGTTTTTGATGAGAAAGTTCAAAGATCAATAAAGACTGATCTCCCAGTGGCCATCTAAATATATCTGAGACTCAGAAAGGGTAGACAGCACATCAGGGCATCAGGGGATGAAAAGGATCACCCTTATCCATGCCAATCTGCATGTTATATCAAGCAATCTTTAGACTCAACACTTTTCATTGATTTCCTTTTATGGGCATACAGCTTTGGCCTCATCCACTACAATCAAAGGTTATCCAAAAAATATTTTGCAATCCATGTAGGAATTTGGATTGGAATATTTGCAAGTGCCTCCGTGTACAAACCTGGACTGACTCATATGGACTGGAGTCATAGTGTGTCAATATTGCATTGACTCATTTGTAGTACATAGTTACTGTGCATTGAGTCATTGACTGTGCAATGATTCTAAATGACTCATAATGACTTTACATGACTTGCCTGGACTTAAAGCAAGTCAATTCCCTTATGTAGTGTAGTATACAATTGTATAGTATATAAGTACCTAGTTTTATGGAATGAGACTCCATCGGGTTGTTGACCCAGGGCTTTACCCATCTCTACCCTCTGGTGTGCTTTTGTCCCCACATTTGGAGGATGAGCGTAGCTTGTATCTGAATTTTCCCCCTTTACAACAACAATCCAGCCCCTTCCCACCACAGGATTGGCTTCATTTTAGGTGAGCAACCTATTCTGTGTATAAACAAAAGGTCTGGATGTCTACCACAAGCTATTGTCCTTAGGAAAAGAGTGTACACAGTTTGTGTGTTCAGTTTTGTCATTTCTTAATTGGGTAGTGAAAACAGCTTTGACCTCATCCACTGCAAAAGATTTGTCATTTTTCAAATAAGTAATGAAATGAGCTTTGACCTCATCCACTGCAAATTTGTCACTTCTCAATTAGGCAATGGAAACAGCTTTGGCCTCATCCACTGCAAAAGTTTTGAAATTGCCTAATTAAGAAATAAAAGTCTATTCAAATAAAATTGCCTAATATAGTAATTTATAAAAATTTCCAAATGTATTTAACTCTATTAAAAAAACATAAAGCCGGTTAAGGTGTTTGAAAATTGCCTTATTTGGTAATAAAAACAGCTTTGACCTCATCCACTGCAAAAATGGAAAAATTTCCTAATTTAGTAATTTTTAAATTGGCTTGGGTCATGACTTAGGCCAGGTAGGTCATGACCTAGTCCACCCAGGTCATGACCTAGTTCATCCAGGTCATGGCCCAGGTCAGGTAGGTCATGACCTAGTTCACCCAGGTCAGGTAGGTCATGACCTAGTTCACCCAGGTCATGACCTAAAAAGTAGGTCATGACCTGAATCAGCTAGGTCAGGTAAGTCACATTCTTGCCTGACAACCCAGAACAGGGCACTGTGACTTAGCTTGATCTTGTCATAATCTACAGATATGTAAAAAATCCCAATAATCCCAATATGTTACTACACATTTCTTGTCATGATTCTATGATATTTCATTCTTGCTTATATTCTCTATCTCACCATCCTCCACTCTCACCCTACACCTCTTAAACTAACTATATATCCCCCTCCTAGACCATCTCCTCCTCCTCCTAGACTATACCCTCCCCCTCCTAGACCATCCCCTCCCTCACCTAGACCATCCCCTCCCTCACCTAGACCATGCCCTGCCCCACCTAGGCCATATCCTATCTCACCCCAGCCATGACCTACCAACCGCAGGAAAAGACCAACCTGACCTAGGTCATGACCAATTTTTTAGGTCATGACCTAATTCCAGTCATGACCTAAATCCCAAGGTCATGACCTAGATGCCCGGGTTTTGCCTAGGTTTTTGGGTCTTTTTAGTAAGGTCAATGTAACAAAGGTGCTGACTAATAAGACCAAATATGTGGGTGAGTGAACTGTTATATTCTCTATCTCACCATCCTCCACTCTCACCCTACACCTCTTAGACTATATCTCCCCCTTCTAGACCATACCCTCCTCCTCCCAGACTATACCCTCCTCCTCCTAGACCATACCCTCCCTCACCTAGACCATGCCCTGCCCCACCTAGGCCATATCCTATCTCACCCCAGGCCATGACCTACCAATCCCAGGAAAAGACCAACCTGACCTAGGTCATGACCAATTTTTTAGGTCGTGACCTAATTCCCAGGTAATGACCTAAATCCCAAGGTCATGACCTAGCTGCCCGGGTTTTGCCTAGGTTTTTGGGTCTTTTTAGTAAGGTCAATGTAACAAAAGTGTAGACTAATAACACCAAATATGTGGGTGACTGAACTGTGTAGTGACAGATAGCAAATAAGACATGTCTAGCATAGGCTGAAATCGAACAACAAAAATATAACAACACACAGAAAAGACAGGAGAGGAAAGTTGATGCAATCTTTACATGAAAATATATCATTGACCAAATGAAACATTAAAACAGATAAGACAGCGAAGAGTAAGAAAATAACTTGGGTCATAGAAGGGTGTAAAGTTAGGTGGAAAGTGTTGTTTACAGATGTCCGAACCATGTAGTATAAGTAGAGATGTCCACGAGTCCAGGTCTTTACATTGAATGATTTGTTTGTGATTTGTTCCTTTGGGCTTGAGGCAAGCTTGAGGCTCAGTTCTATTGAACTTATCAATCTCAACATATATATCTATCAAGCTTATTCAGCCAGGGATTCAGCCGGAAACGCTGGAACGAGGCTGGAATCATGGCCCTATGCAAGCCCTATGCCAACCCAATTGAACAGCATATCATTGATTCCACAAATGATTATTAGCATGATCTTCAAGGTGTCAATGTGATGTAGTAGTACTTGGGCCAAGACTTGGGCCAGATGGTATGGTTGATTACCTCGGTGGCTTTACCACTGTTTACTTGAGATGTTATTGTTGCAGTGAAGCCGATCCGGGCTGTGCCCGCCGCATAGAAGTACCGCTACCTCGCACACTTTGGGATAAGCATGAGGATATTCTTTCTTCTCTTTGCTTTCTTTATTCCTCAACGTTATCCCATTATTTTCTTTGTTCTTTCTATTTACTGCACCGGCGCATAAAGCTTTGGGTACCTACAACTTAGCAGTGTTAGCACCCCAGTTGATCACTTGATGTGTTCCTTGGACATCATGTTAGTAACTAGTCTTACAGTCATGCTATTTACTAATGGTAGGCCAGCCTACATTTCAAATTCCATTCCTCAGATTTGTGGAGGCTGGCATATATTTTATGCAAATGGCCAGTCAGCGTGTAGTTATTAGTGCCGGGGTTGCTTTTTTGTCTACCTAGTAGTACCAGCTTTCAAGGAACTGGAGAGCTACTTATTATTGGCTTACTGATGCTCAGATAATGATAACTACGATACACCAATAATCTCGGCAATAAAAATCTGTGATTTACTGGCTACCACTCAAATCCATTTGTCCCCGTAAGCTGGCCGCATCTGAGTCTGCTAGTAGCCTGACCTCAGCCACCATATGGTTCAAGAGGGCTCCAGGTCTGGGTTGTTAGGAAAGGTATTTGTCCTCCGTATCACATATACTGCTTTGGCATTCCATCTATATTCTTTGTTTCACCTTTATGTTTATCTGTTAGTTGCTTCCGCCCGGCTACAGGCTCATCTATTCTTCCGGCCTAAAACTTATACTCGAGCCCCTAGAATCATCAGTGCATCACCCTCAGTTGTTCATACACTACAACTGAGGCTTCATTCTAACATGGGTTATTCTAAAGCCCTGAGGCAGGGTCTGAGCTCCAGCTCACTACTGGAGCCTGCAGACTCAGTAGTAGAAGCACAAAAAAATTCAGCTGTTCCACTCTTCCACATAGTATTATTGTAGTATTAGCATGTCAATGTAAACTAGTAAATACAATCTCTAATAGAGTTAATTGCTCAAGTAATTGCTAGTAAATTGGTTAGCAAGAGAAATATGCACTGAGCACTCCAGGACTCACACATTGAAGGGTTTGACTGGGTGCTATACTGTTTGTATACTGTATGCGAGCGCGGTAGATAGAAACAGCAAAGAAAATAAAGGATCGTCTATGAAGCCTATTTAGGAATAAAGAAAACATCTTGGAAAACATAGGACTAATCCATAACACATATACTTATCCCGGGTCACACTGCGATGGCAGGACCTCTCCAGCCTGAGCTGTAAGTCTTCTTAAACAGTCTGGCAGGAAGGTAGGAGCATACGCCGGTTCTGCGCTCAGCCCCAAAACAGCAGCTCAGTGACCTGTAAAGATTACATGCACAACTCATGACTCATGCCCAGTGAAAACCTGCACTGGGTTGAGCCGAGATGATATAGTAAAAGTCGGGTTCCAGCTGTGATCATCCGAGATCAGCTGTTTTCCCAGAAATTCCAGCTATTAGCCATATAGGCTGTTCTTGTCTGTGTTTATCTGGCAAGAACCGTACAGAGAGTGAAAATTTAGTATTGTATATAACTGCGTTCCTCTGGGATAATATGAGTTCATCTGGCCTGAACTGTACAAAATACAATGTGATATTACTATTACTCTAGGCTGTTCTCATCTGGGTCCATCTGGGATAGTCTGAGTAAATCATATTAGACTTATCAACTATGACATACAAACTAGTAACTACATATACATCAAACTACTGATTTAAATTACACCTGTACAAAGGCAATACAAGGGCGCAGTTATGAGCGCTAGATAAAATAGTCATGGGAAAATTGAGAAGGCCAGCTAAAAAGAATTGGTCAATTAACCAGCTCCAAAGAAAAAGTTGAGATAGCTCACTTTTGGAATGCACAAAAATTAATGAAAACAATGGTATGCGGCATACCGGCACACAACGACGTCAACAGGCCAACAAGAGCTAATCAAAAAAAATAGTTCAATAAATTATTCATTGAAGGAAAGGCAGGATAGCTCACCTTGGGAATGACCCAGCCCAACAAATCCATTCTTAAGTCTATACAGTCCAAAGTGGGTTGAGGAGTTGTTGAATGATACATCTTTAAAACAGACAACATGCAGATGATGGTAAACAGGAAGAGAATGAAAGAGTGAACGAAAGAGCGATAAATTTTTTTTTTTAACTTTATCACGTCACATGTTCACCGCTTGATAAAAATGTTTGAAGCAAGTTTGAAGTCCAAGTACTGTTGAATGTTGAACTTAGAGACCGTTCTGAACAGGTTTCCCACCCATTGATTCAGGAATGACATGAACTGAATTTAAAAAAAAATCGCCCAGCATTTGGCCAGCTGGACCCAGACGGACACAGACCTCATCAGATATCCGCCAAGTGCCCAGATCAGCCCAGTGCGGGTTTTGACTGGGACTCATGAGCGACAACTGGCCATGGTACAACGAATGTATGACTCGGATAGTAGTACATAGAAATAACACAGGGAGGGAGCAAGGGTAGCCTACACAGAGGGTATGACTGCCATATTGGAGTCCAAAGAGCTCAGTGTTGGCTTAGCATCTGTCAGGCAAGGCTCTCAAAGAATTGGTAAATGGAATAGTACATATGGTCACTGTACCGCCAAGGTTTTATCTTTGTACTGGTACAATTGCGAAAGCCTTTTGGATAGCCGTGACCGTGCATGGGTATGCCCTACTAATAACTTTGAAATGAGCAAGACAATAATGAATGGATAATAATAGATTGCCTGATTATAATAGCAGGTGCCCGAGGTCCATGTCCCGATTTGGATCCATCAGTTCAGCGTGTCAAAATTCGTGATCCGACATGGCAGGCCCTTCTTGCTTTCCATACTGCAGTTCCACATCAGATAGCTACATGTACACTAGGAGTAGTAACAGTGAACGAAAAGAAATAGTGAAGTCATCTCATAGTACATGCATGTGTTGTAGTTGCCGATCCGACGATGACATCATGTCAATCCGGTACTAATTCTCTCCCGATGTTGCCTACTGATGTACTTACTAATACTTACAGAGGTAGTAGAACATTGTAGATACCTCTAGAATAGCTGTGCTGTAGTATATAAGGCCTACCTCCAAGGCCAAGTAGAATAACAGTTATCTTCTCTTATCCCTCATTGCCTGAGCCTCACGGCTCTGAGTCCCCACTGCGCCGGATACCTACAACAGCATGGTTGTATAGCCAGATAATTAAGAAAGAATTGCCACCATACCTATCATGAATTCACACAACAACAACAAAACAGACTGCACAACAAAAAGATTTGAACCTGTGCCTATTCAATGTAATCAGGCCAGCACTTACATTAGGTACAGTCAGCCATGGTGATGGTATTCGAATAAGAAGCAATAAAACTTCTTTTTCATACTTCTAAAACTTAAAATTCGCCAATAGCGAAACGAGGCAGCAGCACGGGTTAAAAATGGTCAGCGGGTCGCAACCACGATCAGGTGCAGACGATGCGCTCAACCTCGAGGCACGAGCTGTCGAAGAAAAGCTCATGAAGGAAGGCGAAAACTTCTTTCAGGTGTTTCCAAAGCTTCTGGTACAGTTATCTCGTGAATGGCAGATGGCCCAGACCACCACTGTGGCCTCCAGGAAGAAAGCCTGGGAGAAAGTAGAAATTATGGGCATGCTCATGCAGCAGCAGGTTTGGAAAAGCAGCGCGGAACAACTGACAAAAGAGTTTGCAGATAAAATTGTTGCACAAGTGGATGGGAGACTGGAACCAGTCACACAGGAGCTGAAGGCAACACGCGAGGCTTTAGGAAGGGCAGTCGAAAAAGTGGAAAGTCTAACAAAAGGAGCAGAGGACGGCGAGGAGGGGAAATTAACAACACTGCATTCCCTCATCTCCAACAGTCATATGCTCAAGCGCTGCAAGCTGGAAGTCTTGCAAAGGCCACGGCTGAAACACTGCAACGCCCTCAGCATGCTGCTGCTATCCACGCAGGAGAGATAGCAGATCGACGATTTTTCATCAAACCAGTGTCATGTTCAGCAGATTGGACAACACTCTCCGAAGCCGTCATTGCACAGAAGGCCAACCTTGCCTTTGAAAGCATGATGAAGGACGAGGGGGAGGACATTGACACAGTAAAGGTGGTTGCCGTCACCAAGCTCCGTAGCGGAGGGGCCTTTTGTGTAATGCGGAAGGCTGATGAGCTAGTCTGGCTGGAGGACAAAGATCGGCGGGAAAGAATCAGTAAAGCATGGGGTAGCGACGTGATTGTCGAGCTTCCCCGACATGACGTTGTAGCAGAATTTGTCCCTTTATCAGCAGTATTGGAATCCCCATTTGCGCTATCAAGGATCACAGAGGACAGCGGATTAGGCCCGCATTCCATCACATCAGCACGATGGATACGCAAGCCAGAGAGACGAACCCCGGGCCAGAAAATGGGCTTCGCAATTTTCTCATTCAGCAACAGACACATGGCGAACAAGGCAATACGGGACGGACTCACAGTTGAAAGCAAACTGGTCAATGTACGCCGTGACGAGAAGGATCCTCAGCGGTGCATGAAGTGCCAGCAGTATGGCCACATTGCTCGTGAGTGCGGCTCAACGCAGGACGTATGTGGACGATGCGGCAAGGACCATCCCACCCAAACCTGTTCTGCTAATGCCAACACTTTCTACTGTGCCGTCTGCAAAGCCAAAGGTCACATTGCAGCAGATCGTGACTGCCCAACTCTTCTGCAGCAGATCCAGAGGCGTGCACAGCGAGACCCAACCCGCGGATATCGTTTCTATGTCACCAATGACCCCGAGACATGGGTCCGTCGCAACGACAAGTCAGTGGAGAACATCAACCAGAACTGGCGGTTGGAGGTACAAAAGGGGTATGACCAAAACTGGAAAACAGTGCAGAGGGGTAAAGGCAAAGGTCGCTTGGCTGGAGGTCAGCCAGGGAACGGCGGTGGAATGTCGTCTCAACAACCACAACGCGGCCGTGCACCAACACGGCAACCAGCTCCCACAGCCCCAAGGCAAGGAACACTCGACACCTACATTTCACATTCACAGTCCAGGGTGAGGCCCAGTCAACTGAGCCAACCTAGGAGCAGAGGTGAGTGGGGGAATTCAAGCATGCCACCATGGAATAGACAGGCACTACCTGGAGGCTCCCAATGAATAGGGGACCCCAGCTGCTACACACGCAAGACAGGATTACAGTGGCACAGCTAAACACCAACAAATCCGACATCTGCATGCACGACTACCTACATGGAGACGCCGCAAATGCAGACTTCCTGATGATACAGGAACCATATATTGACTTTCTAGGTAGAAATCTCCACCTAATTTACCCATCGCAACACCGCGACCTATGGTCCACAATCCCAACCCGGTCCCTCATCATGGTCAACAAACGTCTCCCTACTAACGCCTGGACAGCTCTTGACGTCAACCACCAGGACATTTCTGCGGTCCAACTAGTTGGACAATTCGGGACCCTCCGCCTCTTCAACATCTATAATGACTGCGAAAATGACAGTGCAATTGCCGCATTAGCACAATGGCTACGCAGCCCGGCAGCACACAACACCCCAAAAATGCCGCTACACATGGCTTGGTTTGGTGACTTCAACCGACACCACCCCATGTGGGACGAGCCCCGGAACTCACATCTCTTCACTGCTCGGAACCTCAATGCAGCTCACCAGCTCATCACGTTACTTGCAGTTCACTCCATGCGCATGGCCCTCCCAGAGTTCATACCAACTCTACGTTCCTTCTCGACAGGCAACTATACCAGAGTCGACAACGTATTCTGCACCAGTGGTCTAATGGGTCATGTCATACAATGCGACGCCAGCCCAGCTACACAACCAGTCAAAACCGACCATTTTCCAATCACAACAACATTCGACTTACAGACCGGTGTCGCAGACCCACGCGAACGGAGAAACTGGAGAAGAGTCAACTGGGAAGAATTCAGGAAACACCTTGATGAAAGAGTAAAGGAACTTGACAAACCCAGTGAAATAGAGCACATACAGCAGTTTTGGTCCAAACTCGAGGAGATAGATGGTGTAATTGGAGAAGTCGTGGAAGAGCGAGTCCCACTGATCAAACGGCACCCACAACAACGTCGGTGGTGGAACACAAACCTCACAAATATGCGGCGCATCCGGAACAACCTAGGCAACAAATCATATCGGAAACGGCTCGACCCCGAACACCCGGTCCATGAAGAATACCGCAGCATACGCCAAACATTTGCTGCAGAAGTCAGGCGAGCAAAGACAGAAAAGTGGATCGAATACCTGGAACAAGCGACGCCAAGTACAATGTGGGATGTTGGTAAGTTAACGGAAGCCGGGCCCAACGATGGAGGACACTCCCGGATCCCAGATCTAGTCACTCGAGATCCTAGCGGAACAGAGAGACGCGTCAGTGTCAACAACGAAAAAGCTGAAATCTTCAGGACAGCTTTCTTTCCTTCACCACCTTCAACTTCAAATGTCCCACCCAATCTAACATATCCGCCCTCGGCTTGGCAGTTTCAGCTCCCAACCAACCGACTAATCATCAAACGCATACGGCGCATGAAGAATGGAAAGGCTACCCGCATCGGCACCTTTCCAAACGATCTATTCAAGGCCTGCATTGACATCCTCGTCCCATACCTCGGTCCAATATATCGGGCCACATCCACTCTTCACATCTATCCAGAGGACTGGTCCACAACAGAGACTATCATCTTGAGGAAGCCGGGTAAGCCAGATTATCGCCAACCTGGAGCTCATCGTCCAATCACGCTCTCGCATCACCACGGCCGCAACACAAACAGTTGCACGGTTGACGAGATATCATGCGAAGCCGAAATACGGAACCTACTGCCAGGAATGCAGTTCGGAGCGAGACCTGGACGGTCAACTACAGACTCAATCCATCTAATGGTCGACCGAATCAAACAACTCTGGCGTGAAGGGTATGTAGTTTCTGCCCTGTTCATGGACGTGAAGGGTGCCTTCCCAAGCGTTGACCTTGACATGCTCTACCATGAGCTTCGAATGATGGGAGTACCAGCAGAGATTGTTGAATGGCTGCAGCGACGGTACGCTAAACGCAAAACACGCGTAAGTTTCGACGATTATATATCAGATATTTTTGACGTACTGGGTGGTGAGGACCAAGGAGACCCGTTCTCAGGCTTAGGCTATGTCCTCTACGCGGCAGGGTTACTGCGACTTTTCAAAAGGGAGAACAGTGAAGAGGGTTTCGGTTTCATGGATGACATCGCAGCACTGAAATGGGCCAGAACTGTGGAGGAGGCACATGAGCAACTACAGGATTTAATGACGCGTCAGGATGGTATACTCCAGTGGGCACAATCCCACAATTGCTCATTCGGAGTAGACAAGTTCCAACTCACTGACTTTACCCGACGCAGGCGACCCACCCCCAACACCAACACCAAGCAAAAAACGAGTGTGCTAGTAGGGCCGGGCATAGAGATAGCAGGCGAGCTAGTGAAGCCAAAGAACTCTTCAAGGTTCTTGGGAGCCTTAATGGACGGCGGCCTGAGATGGAAGGAACATCATGCCCTGATGGTTAAAAGGGGAACCGAATGGTTAGTACAGTTCCGGCGGCTAGCGAGAAGTAAAGGAGGTATGGTGGCGAGCCACATACGCCAGCTTTATAAAGCTAAAGCCCTGCCGCGGATGCTGTATGCAGCAGACGTGGTATTAGTCCCACAGACTCGGAAGAGAGGTAGGCAGATGGCGGTGACACGACATCTCATTTCTATCCAGCGCCAAGCGGCGCGACTGATTACAGGTGCAATGACTACGACAGCTACCGACATTCTAGATATCCACGCGGCCCTCCTACCTATGCCGTTAGAAATCGAGCGGCAGCGACAAAGAGCAGCAACAAGACTTACCACACTTCCTGACTCTCACCCCCTTGCTGAGCGAGTTACAAATGCAGCTCGATATGCCAAACGATCCAGGCACTTCTCTCCTCTACACGATCTGATGGGCTCCTACGGGCTGAAACCAAGGGCAATGGAAAAACGAAAGGCGGTCCGATACACAGCGAACTGGGATCCTGGTTTGATAGTCCAAATTTGCGAAGACGAAAAAGAGGCGCTGAGGATGGTAGACGAGGATAAAGCAGATGTAAAAGTCTTTACGGACGGCTCAGGATACAAAAAGCATGTCGGGGCATCCGCCGTGCTTTTCAGAGATGGCGAAGAGATAGCAGCAGCGAGGTATAGGCTGGGACATGAAGACGATCACGAAGTATACGAAGGAGAGTTGGTTGGCATGGTCATAGGATTACACTTGGCGTCACGGGAACAATCAATTCGGGAGCTTTCAATATGGGCCGATAACACCGCCGCGATCACGGCAACTGACACATCCTCCACTAACTCCTCCCATTACATCCTCGACATCTTCCACTCTCTACTCACCCAACTCCGTGCCGCTTTTCCAGAAATACAAATAAAGATATCATGGGTGCCGAGTCATAAAGGAATAGAAGGAAATGAGCGAGCCGACCAAGAGGCGAAGAAGGCAGCAGCTGGACGATCCAGTAACAGGAGGCTGCTACCAGAGCAATTACACCATCGTCTGCCTCGCAGTCGCACTGCCGCTGTCCGGGTATTCCGCCGCAAACTCGAAAAGCAACACGATGACTTATGGAAAAAGTCACCCCGATACGCGAGGTTCAAGGACATCGACCCAGCACCAGCCACAAAGGCTAGCCGGAACTATTGGAAGCTATCCCGACACTTACCCCGCAAGCTTCTCACTATCCTTACCCAGCTCCGCACCGGGCACATCCCTCTACAAAAACACCTTTATCGCATCAAACGAGCCGACTCGCCTACATGTCCATGCTGCCACCGACACCCCGAAACAGTATTCCACTACCTCTTCCAGTGCTCAGCACACCAGGAGGCAAGGCGCCGCTTACGACAGATCGTCAGCAGGAAGCACTGGAATGTGAGCTCCCTCCTCGCATCACCCAAACTCCTACGGCACCTTTTCCTCTACGTTGACGAGACCAAGCGCTTCCATCACATTTACGGAGATCTTCCAGAGCTACCAGAAGAGGAGGACGAGTAGCCTCTCACATCTCTTGATCCATCCACCTCCCTTGACTAGTATCCAATTTCTCTTTCATTCCCTTCTCTCTCACATCTCACTCATATTTCTTTCACTTCTCTCACAATTCTCTGTTCCTTTTCTATACTCTCTCCATACTCTTATATACATTACTTACCTTACTTTACTGATCCACCACAACGCACGGACACTTACTTACCGCCGACCAGTGCGTAATCTGGCAGAGAGCACGCTCTCGCCCTGTTCCTTTGGAACTTATCGTTGCAGGCAGAAACACCTATCGCGACAGTCCCGTTTTCTTAGTAGTGCTTAATGTACGTATACTCGCTACCATACGCCATCGCGCAAATGCGAATAAATATGATTAAAAAAAAAAAAAAAAAAAAAAAAAAGCCATGGTGATTCAGGATGTAATCTAGAAAATGGATTCAGTTGCTGAATCACAACCTGAATCACTGGAACATGTTTCAGAAATTCTTACGCTCTGTACAGCCACTTGTATATTATTAGATAATTAAATCAAAAATACACTCAAATAATCTTTTACCGTACATGCTAAATATGATCGGAAACAAACAAACAAAAAAAGACAACGATGACGCTGGGGCTTCCGTAAAGAAACCAAAAAAGGATGCTCGTGGACCAGCAAAAGCCAAAGGCAAGAAAAAGGCAGAAGTACAGGAACAACCAGAGGGGGACACGTTATACCTTACAGACCCAAAAGAGTAAGTATCGGCTTCACGCAGACTTTGACATTGGCAGCGACTTACCAATAGAGTAGGATAGAATGGACTACTGATCTCTCCTTCACACTTCTTGCTTGCATCATCGAAAATGAATCTATTAAGTCGGGGCTTTTCCCTGGCCCTGGTGCCAACATCTCATCCTCCAAAGGCGGCGGCCTGACAAAAACCAAAAACCAGTTCCGACTCTGCAAGGCTATGTTTGGTGATGAAAAAGACTGGCGAACAGTACTGTAACTCTAGTTCAAAAAAATCTGGCCTCAAAAATCAAAAATAGATTGAATAATTATGTCTGGCTTGTACTCAAGAAGTGTGGAGCTTACTACTTGACAGAATGGCCTTGATGACACGTCAGATTACTGGTGAAATAGGCGAAACTGGAGCTGGTATCAACAGTGCTGATGAAATAGAGATGACCCAAAAGAACTTGTTAACATCTGTCTGGGGTAAGACATGGGCAGAGACTTGTTGCAATGAATGCATCAGGAAAAGTACATAATGCCCAGGCAAACCTAGAATATCCTGAGGCAACCCAGGAATTATCCAAATTCCCCAAATTCCTAGGCTGCCTCAGTGTCTCTGAAAGGCTCTGGTTGACCCCAGTCACCAGGGAAGCCCAGGTTTGAGGCCATATCCTGGGTTTCCTCAGTCATATTTGGGTTGTCCTCAGGTTGCCCTGGGTTGCCCTGTAGGATTTGGGGGGTAGACCTTGGCACCCCGGAAGTACTTGTGGTCTTGGGGTGCACTGGTTACACTAAGGCCATCTTGGGCCAATCTATGATTGCCTGGGCCATAGGGACTGTTTCCTGATGTGTTACTAACTTTCATCAGCCAAATACTGTGAAAAGGCTCCCTGGTATTTCGAGATGAGAGATCTCATTGCCGGCCATCCAAATGCCAAGCCTGTCAGCCTTGGTAATGGTCAATCTGCAATAGATTTATCAGTCCTTGATAGCCTTGGCTCAGAGGATGGAGAAGCGGTCAGAGAGGATGGCTCTGGCTGGGGCGCTGACATCGAGTCAATGTCCGCCATTGACAATGGCATTGACGACAAAATATCCGAAATCAGGTCTACCACTCCAGCGACCTCTGACCAAGATGACAGAGACCTACCTGCTCAATCAAAGTCCACCAAAACCACTGCTCCTAAATCCAGTACAAACAAGCGGTTCCTTCCTGATAGCAACTAGCTGTACACATGTTCAAATATATGTACAAGTCTAATTGAATTTTTCTTGATACAAATTTATGAGCACAAACCAAAGTCTCTCTGCCTCCTTTCAAGTCATCGCTCCTCTTGTATCTAAGGACCCAATCAAAAAGCTCCTCCTTCAATTTTTCCCGTTTCTTCTGGCCCTCCGAAAGGCGCTGTCTTGCACTTGGATTTAGAGTGTGTCCTTTGTTGTGAACAATGATAACATGATCTTCATCCTGCTCCAATCCCTGTTGCAAGAACGGGTCATCTATTACAGCATCCTCATCATACATGCCTTCTGCATGTTGTTGTTCTGCTTCGCATGTCATTGCAAAGTTAAGAACAACAATACATGCGAGACCCCACTACATTGCAACTTGTGTGATTTTTCAGAAACAATGCTAATGCGGAGATCTTTTAGTGATGGCATTTGACCCTTTAGAAAATCAATGGCATGCTCGGAGTGTATTCGCACCCTAGAAACCATGTTGTTAAACTTTTCATTGTCTGGAAGTTCACATTCAGGACACTTGTATGGAGCAACGACCCAATCAGATATATACATGTGTGATCAGAACATGAGGAGTAACAGAGCCAAATGATACTCACCGGATAAGCAGAGTCAGCCCAAATCCGTTCTCCTGGCTTCAATATGCGATTATGTTCTTGTTTAATAAGGGTTTTCTCCCAAGCAGTTGCATCATGTGTGCTTCCTGTGAAGCCATAGCCAACATCCACTATTTGTAAATTGGGCAACAACACAATCTGGATGAAATATTCATGTTAACGTTTGCAAATATGATGATGAGATGTCCACATACCTGAAATTTTAGAGAGTAGTTGGACTTTCAGTCAAATAGCTCTCTCCGTACCAGTGAGGCCGCTCAAAGAGTGGTATTAGAGTACCATCGATGAGGTAACATCTGTCATGCCACTGGAGACACGAGTGTTTTTCAACCCAAGCCTTTGCATTCTCCTTTTCTTGCTCGGTCGGCAGCCTTACAGTCTCATGCAATAATTCTGGCCAGAGAAGCGCAGTCATCACTCGCTTTGTAATTTCAAGAACTGTCCCTTTACCAATTCCGGCCCAGCATGACACTGAGGAAAGTCCAGCAGCATCTCCGTAGTAAAGCGTGATGACGAGCTGAATATCAAGAGGCATTTAAGCATTCAGACCATTGGTGGTGAAGACGGCATCATTTTCAATTACAACAAGCAGATGGTCAAAAGTGTATGGAGATATCCGGAGAATTTCACGAAAATCCGCTGGCTTAGTTTCCTTTGTGGTGGGCAAAAGAAAGGGAAGCTGCGGTGGAGGTTTTTCTTTTGCTTTGCGAGATACTTGGTAGCACTGAGAGTACATCTCTGACAGCTCCTTCCGAGTCTGGCAGTGTAGCACTTGTTGATGTTTTGGAGGTGCAAATACATCAGTGTACCCGGGATCCGAGCTTGAGCTGGTGCTGGAGTCACCCGACTTAATGTCCATCAAGGAGTCTGTATCTGAGGTGGTACTTTTGTCAAAGTTCCAAAAGGAACTGGCCTCAGCCTGCAGTCTTAGGAGATCGGCATCATGAAGGATAGATTGGACACAGGATTCAACATCCTCTGAGCTACTACAGTCGGATGTAGAGTCGGAAGCAGATTCCAAGGCTGAGGCTGTGGAAGTACTCTTGGTTGAAAAAGATACTGATGTAGTGCCAGATGATATGGAGGAGGAGGAGCTTTCAGAGCTGCTCATGTACAAATCCACAGGAATGGGAGCTAGTGCATGAGCGGATAGATTGTTTTTGGAAATTTCTGCTTTTCTAAGCATATGTTTGGTCATACAATTCCGACACTGTACTTGCTTTAAGCGCGAACAATGAGATTGAAGGAAAGTATTGATTAACAGCTTTGCTTGACGTGTTCAATGTTCGGGAACATTGGGAGGCATAAGAGTTACAGTGTGTGACGACTTGTCACGGTTCAAATATTATTCTTTACATTTTTGGGAGGTGAATTGCTGTACTGAAACACTCTTAGAATCACACTTTCAATTTGGTCAGTCAAATGCAATACGTGTTTCTGGGGGGGTTCAGAATTCAGAATCACTCTCAGAATCAACTTTTGAAACACAGCTGAATCCCCATGGCTGACCGTACCTATTACCAAAGCATCATTACTATCATACTGGGTCAGTAAATATGGCCAGCAACAGAGGACTTTAGGGACTGTTCGGCAACACGAATCTGGATTTTGTGTGATTTTGCCAGAGGCTTATATAAAGTGTTCGGATCAGCTGGCCGGTCGCCATGACTCTGGAAATGACATAAAATGACATTACTCCTGCCCTGACATGTCGGACGTTCCTCTCACTGTCCCGCAAGTCGTCCCGACCACTCTCAACAATGCCACCCCAGTGACCAACATGTTCTGGTCATCATCTTTCAAGTTTAATGTAATTGTATATTATTGTTAAAGTGATTTTATTTCTCTATATTGTCTAAGCAAGTGAAACTTAAAGTAAAACTACATTTGAGAGCGGCGGGCTTGTCTGAGCATCAAGCGGGGTGTTGAGGTCAATGGAAGAAATGTATGGCAGCACGCCCGTTTACACGGAGCGCTCAATCGGCTGATCTGACTGATACTTACAAATGTTTGATGGCTTTTTTATATAGTGGCAAATCCTGGCAAAATCTCAAACAAAATCTGAGGTATGTGTTGCTGAACAGGCCCTTAGGATGGCCAGTAATGACCTTGGGGAGCCAGGCTGGCCAGCAAAAAAAAAGGCTTTGAATTGATCAGCAGCTACCCGGTAGCTACCGGAGGGACCCCGGACACCTGTGACATGTGACATGCCGGTAGCTACCCATCTCACCTAGGTAGATACTCAAGACAGCCTGGTACCATGTCTGGTAGCTACCCTGTTCTGGTAGCTACCTCAGTAAATATATGGCAGGGTAGACTACCAGAATTCAGTACCTCTTAGGTACAAATGTGTAACAGGTTTTTTTATCCTAACTAGGTAGGGTTGGGTGGTTGCCTGAAGTGGTATCTGGGTCAGCTTCAGCTTTTGTTGGTGCTTTTGCACCAGTTTTTACCACTGGGGATACTGTCACGATGGGTGTATTTGTCTTGACAGTTTTAGGTTTCATAGCAGAGATTGACTCTTCTGTGTTATTAACCACATTGTGGCTAGTTGTAATAGGTTCTCTTTTTGGGAGATCCTTTGGTTTGTTCCTTTTAAGAACTTGTGTTGGCATTTGAGTTAAACCAAAATGCTCTAGTAGCTCTACAAGCATATCACTTTCATTACCTGGATCTTCCGGGCTCTCGGCAATTCTTGTTTGCGCTGGTGGGATCACTGCACTGAATGCTTCCATTTTAATGCTAGCTTCAGGTTGGCTTGGTTGTCCATAGGCATTGACGGTGTTGCCAATGCTCTGAATGCATTACAAAGATGATCCATAAGCTCTGCAGCAGAGTCAGATATTAGTTCTGGCTCTTCAAACATGAAGTCATTCAACTTTGGCATTGTAGCCCTGGATTTGGGCAGTACCAGGAGTGACCTAGGTCCTCTTGGTGCTGGAGATGCTCTCCCAGTGGGACTCTGTCTCACTTTTGGCATGTATACCATACCTTGCAGGGACATAGGTGTTGGCGTTTCCGGTAGCAATGACGGATGTCCTTGACGTGAGTCTGTATATCCTTGCTGTGTTAATAGCAATTTGCCTGTAGTAGGAGGTAATTCTACTTGTCCAAATCCCACATAGTTTCTATGCATTATGGATGATGGGCCTATTGTCTGCGACGACTGGAGCATGAAATCTTTCCATTTTCCTGTCGAGGTGTTTGAGAACAACACATGTCTATAGTTGTCTGGCACTAATGGCGGGCGTTTGTCCGCCATTCTAGGTACTGGCATTGCAATTCCAGTATGGTCACTACTGTCTGTTGACTTTGTTGATGACTTGGACAAAGTCTTTTCTTCATCTTTTTCACTTAAGTGTGCATTCAATTGATGCATTGCCATTGTGAATTGGCTCAGGGATTGCTGATTTGTTTCTGCAATTTTCAAAATATCTCTTGTAGCATTTACTAAGACCTGTGCAAGGTCTGCTATTGAATCCAGCACTTTAGCTGCTTTCTCATTTATAGAGACATCATCTCTTGGTTCACTTATGGCAGTCATTTGACTACCTTTGGGGTGACTGTTGTTATAACCATCAAGAAAAAGTCCTAAAGCCCAGGCTCCCCAGAGACACCCCCCCAATCCTAGGCAACCTGAGGCAGCCTGGGATGACCTGGGGGAGCCTGGGTAGCCCAGGTTACCTCAGGTTGCCCAGAATTGGGGGGGGGGGTGTCTCTGGGGAGCCTGGGCTTTAGGAACTTTTTCCTGATGACGTTTATCAGTTGTCATAGTAGGATTCTCTCCTTGCTGAGGTGTTTCCTGTGCCAATTGTATGAGAAGCTTTTCAGGCTTGCTCATTATTTCCTCTGGCGGTTTGACCATGTGGGAATTGTTTTGTGATGTGGCATCACTATTTTCAGATGTGCAATTATTCACCCTCTCTGGGCTCAGAGATGTCATCTGAGCATTTTAAATGCTTAGAAAGGAAACAAATTTCTTAAAAAAATTGAAAGAAGCTGATTGCACTTATCTCCAAACTTGATGTTAGAAAGTTCTATCTTTCAATCATGGTTGTGATCATTGTATGGTTTTTCTGATTATTGGTTTTGCGCAGAGAGAGACTAAGACTGTGATTACATATGGATCAATAAGTAGCATGATCATTCCAGACCAAATGAATGATAGCAGTGGGCTGTGTCATATGGCAGCTACTGTGTACAATTACAGCCGTATCCTCTCTGGGCTTGATGAACATTATGGATAGGTCTCCAAATTGGATGTGATAGGCCCAAGTGACTAACTCTCCAAGCTGTTGGTAGGCATTTCTGATGGTGTGTATCCATGTATCTGGTTGAGGCATTGACCTGGAAAGAATGCTAGCAAACACACAAGTCATCTCACTACAAACACAACAGTCTCAGTCACAAACACAAAACCATTTGTAAACAATATCACATTTTTTCAGTCATGACCATGATCATGATGCTTGTTTGGCAGGCGTTAATTATAGATTTGTGTTTGTATTGCGTGATCATTGGCAAATTATGCACTGAGTATATTATTACATCATCCTGTCATGATCATGGCACAATTACAAAGTTCTGCAATGATCATGGCACAAAGACAAGGGATTCAGTGTAATTATGATGGGTATTTCAATGTCATGAGCTGCACAAACACAATTTAATTTTGTCCAATAAGGACACCCATAAAGGAAACCCATAAACATCGGCCCCATCAAAAGTCAAAATCGATCATGATCTTGATGGCTGTCATAACATTACGTTTGTTTACTGGTTTCCAACGCGGCGACCTGCGTTCATTCTCGCTTTTTGTTGTTGAAGGTCAGCAGAGGCGTACCAGAAGGAACAGTCAGGAGCATCTTTTGAGCAATAGGGTTGGATCCTGAGACCATTGGAGAGGTGATGAAGAGTTCCTGCTGAAGAACCCATTTTGTCATTGTGTTCTGAGGCTTGTGTTGTAAATGGATGACTTCCCGTGGCGTCTAGGATCCTAGATTATTTCTCTAGACGCACGGCATTCAGGGTTACAAGTAATCTAGTTCTGTGTTTCTAAACCGTGGCCAAAGAAAACCTAAACAGACTTTGATGCTGAGAAAACTACTTGGCATAAGCATAGTTTAAACGGAATGGTATTACTGAGCTTTTTCGCGGGAATCTTTGGCTGTTTGAGGTAAGGTGATGGAACAAAAGACATCCCAGGGTTCCGGGATGCAGAATGGGAAAAATGCACTCTCGGGCGAAGTGATTTGCTCGGAGCATTGTCCAAATGGGGAGACTAAAATGATATGCGAAGTAGAGACGCAGATTTAGGTCTGGAAGAGGGGGGGTACCCCTCTTCTAGATTAGAATCTAGAAATGGGTTTGCACTCATCAAAAGTGGAGCCGTCACCCTTTCCGAACGTCGGCAATGCTCGGCTGAGCTCGCTTATAGCATTTAGAGATATTATTTAGGATCCTAAACCCCACGGGAAGTCACCCAATAATCAGCAGTATTCTACATTGATATACATTTGTGAATGTATTCATTACATCTAGGGCAATCTGCGGGTGGCAGGATAATGAGCGGGGAACTTAAAGGGCAATCATCGGCGGAAGGGAGCGCATGACATAACCGGTGCATTCTTTCGGAGGTCCGGAAAGGCTGCTAGATAGTGAAAGGGATTGCGGGGGGGTTGTCTTGAGGCAACGGGGTTGCTGAAAAGAATTATCCTTAGGCCAACAGAGTAATTATATAGGACACTAGTTTCCTTATCAAGACTTTGAGATAGTATTACTAACTTGGTTCAGAGAGGAGCCAATGACTCTCTCTCTCTGTGTACTAGAATATATTTGCTATAGATTTCATCGCTCTTAGGACTGGGCCTGAAAGTGACGTGCAGTAGTCAACATTGAAAACTGCTTTCTATCCTCCTATTCACAAGAGTTTGGGGTGCAGTATTGCTTCAAGCCCGGCTGAAGGCTCGGAGAAATCTCAGCCTGGCTTTGAGCCCTTGTTGAGTCCTTACCAAGGTCAGGCTGGACTGGGGCTCAGTAGCGCTGGGCTCAAAGGGCTCAAAGGCTCCGAGCCCTGGCCCGCACATCACTATGTTCAATAGAGCTTTCCCCTAAGTTGTCATCAGTTTCTTTCGGGGCCATTACAAAACTAGCCAACTTCCCATGATCAAAAAGATACAATATGAGTTTTTAAAAATAGGCTCTGTCCTGGAGCGGGAATCAATCATCTTGGTTTCTGATGGTGATGGAGAATGTCATGATAATGACTGGCTGCCTACTTAAGATTTCTGTGGCTCCAAAAGTCTCAGCAATCATGGACACCTCCAAAGCTGGCCACTGGAAGTTTCGCATTCCAACTCTTGATAGACTGGGGATCATGGAGCTAGGACAAATTGATGAAAGAAAGGTTGCAGAAGATTGGTTCGAGTCATTCTCGTCGCTGGCTACGGCTGGGAACGCTGAAGGTGTTGTTCGCCTCGTTTGTGAAGACGCTTTGTGGCGCGACCTGCTCTCTTTGACCTCTGACATGCGAACCTTTGACGGATCTCCCAAGATTCGCAAGTTTTTGACCGACCGCCTGTCATTAGTAAAGCTCCAAAACTTTGCACTGACAGAGTTCATCCGCCTACAGAAACCTTATCCTGATTTGGTTTGGATCGTGGGTATGTTCACGTTTGAAAATAGCACTGGGATGTGTTCTGGTATTTTCCGACTCGTCCCAGGGGCAAATGGCTCGTGGAGGGCATACACGATGTTCACAATGATTGAGTCTTTCAAGAAATTTCCAGAAAAGATTGGACCTCTTCGAGAGCATGTAGCCCTCAGTGGACGACTGTGGAAGGAGAAGCGCAAATACGAGATGTTTGAACAAGAGGATCCGGTTGTGCTCATTATTGGAGCTGGGCAGAGTGCTCTGCAGCTTGCTGCACGTCTCAAATTCCTTGACATTCCTACCTTAATGGTTGAGAGGGATAATCGGGTTGGTGACATGTGGCGAAATCGATATGATGCCTTGTCACTCCATTTTCCTGTTTGTGTGTCCTTTCATCTGCACTATTTCTGGAAATATTTCATTAATTACTGGATAGGGTATGATCACATGCCCTATATTCCGTATGTTACATAAGATTCCTCTCAATTTTTTGCCATTCATCTTCAACCTCAACTTAGATTTCCTCCAACATGGCCTAAATATACCCCATCATTCAAGGTATTCGTCAATCCTCCTCCATGTTATGTTTCATTAAATCTCAAACCTTCTAGATGGCAGATTGGCTTGAGAGTTATGCGATAGCGCTAGAACTGAACGTTTGGACTTCATCGGAAGTTGTTGGTGCCGTACAAGATCCACATCTTAAATGGCATGTACAAGTACGGAGAAATAACGGTATTGAACGTGTGCTGAAAGTTAACCATCTTGGTAGCTCCAGATGCCTCATGCATATGCCTTCAAGCTGACAGATCTGTAGTGTTCGCAACTGGTCTTGGGGACGGCATTCCTAACATGCCTGACATAGATAATCAGGCAAGTCACTGATATTTATATTTACAAAATATACCATTGCAGAATAAAACGTTCTCTAGGAAACATTCCAAGGAGCCGTGATTCACTCATCGCAATACAGGCGTGCTTCTGACTATACAGGCAAAAAAATCATTGTCATTGGGACAGGCAATTCAGGTATGCACAAGTATGAGAGTGGAAACTGACAAGGAATTGAATACCTTGAAAAGGTCATGATGTGGCATCGGATTTGGCTAAGGCAGGTCAAGGTATCAACTCTATCCCAGTTCCTTAACTTTGAGCTGATAGTACGCATTTCAGATGTGACCATCTTCCAAAGAAGCTCCACATTTGTCATGGATTTGGACAAGGGGTGGAAGTTCCTTGGTGGCGGTAAGCTGTATGCAAAAAGAAGAGCTTCCCTGAAATAACCGTGGCTGGCATTAACAGCATTATACTCAGAGGACGGGCCCCCCACTGATATAGCTGATCGTTTATTCAACTCAATGCCACACCTTCTGCTCGAGGGTGGAATGGCTCAAAGGACGACTGATGCAATTATGAGCGATCAGATGTAGGACTACTTTGGCAGGCTATGGTTGATATAAAGGCTGAATCAATATTCCAGCTCGCAACTTAACAAGCTTATGGATGCTGGGTTCCGTGTTAACAAAGGTATCAAAGATGCGGGAATCCTGCTCCAATTGAAGCTAAAGGCAGGCGGACACTACTTTGGTAAGAGATGGCAGATTGATAGAGTAGAGCTTCATCGCTTATGCATGTGACACTCAGACACTGGAGGCAGCCAGCTTATTATCGATGGAATGATCAAGCTCAAGAATGATAGCCAGATAAAATCCTTCTATCCAGGGGGTCTGGAGTTTGAAAATGGATCCAAACTACCTGCTGATGTGGTCATTTGTGCTACCGGGTGAGTGTAGTGAGCTATGCAGCACGTTATCTTAAAAAACCATTATCTAGGGTTGGTGATAAGCGCAACTCAATACGTCAAGTATGCGGTGACAAGGTAGCAAATGATTGTCCATCGCTTCAAAGTATAAACGAAGAGGGAGAATCTTACTCATACGCCCAACTTTCCCGTAAAGGGCTGTGGATGATAGTTGGCAAGTATCTGTGTTACTCGTGATGACTTCTAAACAAATAGGAACAGGTCCATTGCAATTGAACCGCTTCTTTTCAAAGTATCTTGCATTACGTAGGTGAAATCTTCGTGTCTCGCCCTATTTGGTTCACTGGATTTTACTCAATAGGCATTCAAGGCATCGAGAAAAATACACTGCTTCCGTGTTACTAAATATGTATGTATGAATTGAGCGTAGACCAAAGATAATATAACCATAGACTTGATATATCAAGTTGTGTGAATATTTACAAGGGCTTGCAGGAGCAAGAGCTAGACTATATATTTCTCTTGGTAATCTCAATTGCTTCCTTTTGACCAAAATTTGCTGGCGCCTTGATACCTATATATATTTCCCTTGTTTTGCAGTTGGCTGTATTTGACGATAATGCGCGGGCCTTGGTACCTATATATATTTCCCTTGTTAATTGCAATTACTTGAATTTGGGGATAATGCTGGCGCGTCGGTACCCTAGCGCCTCCCGCCTTTTCACATCCATTCTGGTATACCGGGATCAGCCTGGATCTGAGAATGTAGATTGATAAAATTGGTCAGATCTCTAGCAAATACACGATCCCTCCCATCAAATATCTATCCAGGTACCTTCCTGATCCACGGAAACGGGAAAAGCATACGGTACATCGAAAACATACAAAAAACAGTGGAATATGCCCTGATCATAGATATTGCTTATTTGGGTTGTTTCTCCATTGAATTTCTCGGCTCACTATCCATGAAAGCTCTGCAGAACCGCGAGTCTCTGATGTACAAAAACTCGAAGGCCCTTAGCAACCACACCGTGACACCTCTCTGTATGCTACATGGATTCATTCCTAGGGGCGATAACAAGAAATTGACTACATCCACTCTGGTATATGCTACACTGTACCCAATATCCATGAAGTGAGCAACTTGGCCTTATTATTGACACTTGCTTTGCTACTTCAAATCTACCAAAGTACTACCAAAATACCACGAAGCAAGTGATAGTCGATGCTTGTTAGCTACCACCAAGCAAAAGGCAAGTAACACAGCAAAATACCAAGAAGCAATTATATTTATTATGAGTATATCTGTTGGCAAGAAGAAAGTATACTTGATACTTGTAAGCTACCAAGAAAAAGCCAGTTGACTCAGTAGTAGTCATTAAGAATGGTAGCAATATACATATGCTTAGCGAGAGGCTCATCGAGGACTTGTTACAGCAAGTTGCAATGGCACTTTGTAAGCTACCAAGAAGCAATTATATTTATTATGAGTATATCTGTTGGTAAGAAGAAAGTATACTTGATACTTGTAAGATACCAGGAAGCAATTATAATAATAACTTGTTGTTGTAGATTTGAGTCTGTACTGGAACATTCTAGTACTTTCTTTAGTATTACTCATTACTTACTCAGCCTACTTACCAGTACTATGTAGAATATTCTAGAAGGTATTGTAAGTAGGTAGAGGTCCTGGGGGAGACCCAGACAATTGTACTAAAGGCCTAACAACCGAGTGCACAAGTGTACCAGATCACTTAATCCACAACACTTGTAAGCTACCAAGACACCACAAAGGCCAAGCTACCAAGATAGAAGATACACTCAACGTATGATATGCAAATATCATATAGATAGACAAAATACATTGCAAAGAAACGCCAAACTAACACTGGTTATTTACCTTTTTTTTTTTTACGCCAGATGGCCCAAGCGAACCTATGCCTTTAGCGTCAATGAGGGCTCTGTATATATTACCTGAATTTTCACGCCGTGCTCTGGTGGATGCCTGGCGTTCTTCATCACCCTGGGGTGACGGGCGCGAGGATGTACCAGCTTTGACTGTCCCCTTCCCCTTTGGTCCCTTTGGATCCTTCTTTGCCTTCTTCTTCATACCTCTAATCTCATTCTTACTTTTGCGGTTGCCATGACCATCTGCTTTGTTTTCCGCATCCAATCCGGCCGAAAGAAAATCTCGCACATGGATCGGTGGGGATGGCATTGTACCGGAGGCAGGTACCGAGGAAACTGGAATAGACTGTTTCGTGGGGCTGGCCGATGTCGGCGACATACCAGAGGCATGTGCAGTGGAGACTGAGACTGGATCCAGCTGATTCGGGCGATTGGTTCATGCTGGCAATATACTAGTAGCGGATCCAGCCAAATGTAATGTTGTTTGAGCGACGGTCATCCCAGGATCATTGATAAAGTGTGAAGTAGATGGCGGGAACAGATCTGGCGAGAAGTCTGTTGCGAAACCAGACTGACTGAACTCAGAATAAGAGGATCCAGCTAATTTAGTTGAATCGCTCTGTTGGATCTCACTAGTTGACATGAGCTGCTCAATTTCTGCCATCAACGCTGGGTCCCATTGAAGGTTGTCAGTGGTTCCCCCAACGTCTGGGATACCCCCAAAATCAAACAAAGGATATGCCCTTTCATCCAGGTGACCGAGCACGTCATCCATCCCAATGGATGATTGCAACTTGTGTGACTGAGTAGAAAATGTGAATTCAGGATAAAACTCTTGCAAAGTGGGCGGAGCTTGTGCCATGCCATCATGAGCTGTTTGAGATGTCGACCAAGTTAGTACAACCGATGTAGCCATATTGAGTGCCGCAGCCAAAGAGGAAGTGAATCCCCGGCGCAATCAGAGGCGGATATGGGGGTGTCCAGTATCCCAGCCGAGGAGGAACCTGAGTCACAGACACAATCAGAGGTATTCAGTACTGCAGCTAAAAGGGGATCGATGCCCCCAACGCAGTCAGAAGTAGAGCCGGTCGCATCTAGTACTGCGGCTGAAGAGGAACCAATGGTTCAAGTGGTGTCTGCGGTATGGCTAACAGCCTTGAGGTCAGCGGACACAACACCTTGCAGCACTGCCTGGATAGACTCAGGGGTAGCTTTGATGTTCCCATTGGTTGCCATTTTTTTGAGTGAAATCGCACTGTCTATGGAACCATGAGTACATAAAACGTGATTTGCCATGATTCTTGAAAAACAAACCTAGTACCCCCTTCGCAACATCTCGCATTGGATGAATTACATTAGGCACGAACCCAGGATAGGCTTCATAGAAGGCCTTTCCCAAGGAGTTTCTTCCTTGATGATACCTAAGTGATAGATTAATGAGCGACTAGTCATTTAAAAGAAGACAAACATACCGGGGTGACGCCGGATCCTAAGGTTCCGGGAAAACTTCTTACTAAGGAGTTTTCCCGGAACCTTAGGATCCGGCGTCACCCCCAGAAACATCCACACAGAAGGTTTTCAGCTTGAAAGATAATTCCCTAACTGGGGAGGATAGTAGGAACCGATTCAATGAAGCTAATGAATTAACACATCAAATGAAATAACAAAATAAGTAAACAGGACGTACTTGGTCAATGCGGGACCGTCCAAGTATTGGACATTGGCAATCGCCTCTTTGAGCTGTGCGATGGCTGCAGACAATCTGCCTTCCCCTTTCTCATCAAGTTCCTCTGCCTTCTTCACCTCTTCTTTTGCCTCCTTCAGTTCCGACAGCTTCTCTCTGACTAGCCTAAGCTCCTCCTCATTCGCATTCTCCCAAGCTACCTTCGTGAACTGCTTCATAATCTTCAGACATTCACCCTGCAGAACCAACTGGTGGCAATTGCTGGCACACCACTGTTTCAGTTCCAATTCCATTTTATCTCTTGTTAATATCATCCTTTGCTGTTGAGCTATTCACAGTTCAAGTTGCAGCCTACAGTGTGACACATCATTGTCACATGACTTTTGGGTTATCATTCTGACAGGAATTTTGAGGAGAATCCAATGGAATTTTTGCTGAGGCCATTGGATGAGCCATTCACATCATATGATCACTTTGATCCATTCAAAGTCTGACATCCTTGTATCAACTCCAGACAGTTTTTCTGTCAGTGGTTCTAGGACATGTTTGGTATCATTATGAGCGGTCTTTTAATGCAAATCCAATGGTGCAAAAAGTATAGGATTTGAGTCACTGGTTCTCAAGATATCACAAGTCTAAGATTTGACAGATGTTGGAGCAGTGTGTATATTCAGTGGTCGGCTCCCACAGGTGCCAGAGTCCTGTGCAGAGGCCTGTGGTCGTCAGAAAAGCCTCTGAATCGCATTCCTGTTCCTTCCTTCCCCTCCCCCATCATCTCCCTTGTCTTTGGTGGTTGGTAAGGACATCTGTCCCCTTTCTACAGCTCTGATAGCTCAAACATCATCTCTCAGCACTTCCTACATCTGCACAGACCTTAAGCTCTGCTCACAAGAGTCTCAGATACAGGAATTGGTGTGCCTTTTTCTCTGATCTACTGATCTTTCACTGAACAGAGCCCATAATACATCCATAACAGATCTACACACATCTAGAACCTCTCAAGTTGACCTAGTTGTTAGATCTTGGATATCAGGGCTCTCAGTGCACTCAGATTACCTATATGATCTATGTACTATGTACTGATTGATATTTGGCTTAGATCTTGCTTGATCAAGCCAATTTTCTGTCACCCTCCCTCCTCTCCCTTTATCTCTGTAATTGTACAAACCAATGTTCTATTTGTTTCTTCTTTACCTCATTGTCTAGTATGATTTTTTATACCTACTCATGTAACAGTACATAGCTCTTCATGATCCGCTTAATCTATGGGCCTGGGGCCTGAGTTTTGGCTAACTTATTCATTACTGAGTGACAAAAGGCATAGGTGGGTCAGTCATCCTTCAACGGTGAAAAAGAAACCAATCAATCAAGTTAATTTGGTGCCGTACAGTCCGTCCAATCAGCCGGCGGCTTATTTAAATTGAAGTGCCTCAACTACACTTTGTTTCTATCCTTCCCTTTCACAATGCCAACCATCACAATCAACAAAGACATGTATCAAGCCCTCTCTTCACTTGCTCTGGCGGTGCGGGCTCTTGATTTGACTACCCTTGGCTTGAGTAAGTCCTTATGGCTGATGGAGGCTCTTGATCCATTACCACGACCATCAAGTAAGCGCTGAAACAGCGTTACAGCCTCCCTTGCCGTCCTTGCAGATGACGAAGAGGGAAATAACCCTCAAGCTCAGTTGAATCAGAGCACGCTACAGAATATTAAAGCTTGCATCATCTTCTAAGCGAAAGAAAAGGGATACACAACGAGAATCAGAGTTATAAGCCCGATACCTAACAAAAGCCGAAGAATTACTAAACTAAAAATACACGCTGCCAAACAAGCTCGACGCCTGCATTCAAAAAGAGAATTGAATAACGTTAGAAACAGACTACGACGACGATGACGACAGTAACAACAACAGCGATACTGAACGTCCCGCGAGCCCACAGCACGACCTGGCCTTGGAAAGCCTTGGAAAATTACAAATTAGACACCCGAACACACCCGCTAGCACAGCCAAGAAAGAAAAAGAAAAATTTTCCTGCCGAGCCCCAGGATAAACTAATGAAGACCCGAAACGCCCCGACTATTTTAACTAAGAGTCCGGCCCATGCAAGGGATAAAAAAAAAAAATAAGTTTCCTTCCTCTGCCTTCTCGCAAAAAAGTAACGCCAAAAGTGAGTACTAACGTGGAAGAACGGATAGCCCACTTAACATATCACAAGGATGTCTGATACCGACAACACCCAAAACCCTCCGGCTACTAGAGCTGGGCTCACTATACCGCCTGCAGACGGAACAACGCAGTTGGCAGCAGCTGACACCCGCAAGAAAGCAAGGACTCGGGTCAACACGATGGCACATGAACCAGTCCCGGATGGTTCACCAAATAGATCTTGTCGACGCACCCTGTCCAGCGCCAGGAGCGAGCCCAAATCTCCCACTCGTTGAGGGTCTGGACCCATAACGCCGTTGATCGACTCTGACGAGGAAGGTCCTGTAGAGAGCCTTGAAGGCCTCAACATAGATGACCCCATGAATGGTCTCAACGCCCGAGGGAGTAAAGACTCTACCCCCAAAGGTGACGAGCAACATAATAGCCTCGATAACCCCCTCTCCTTCCAAGCCCGACTCTCCCAGGCTGCCCATGATCAAGGAGCTCCTCCCTCTCCCCCGCCCTCCACCGGTGGACGAGGAGATGCTATCGCGGCAGCTAAGGCGCTCATGCCCCCGAGAACGACGACGACGAGGAAGACTTTGTATCCCCGTTCCTAAACCCCACTCATCTAAGTCAGCTTGCCAAACGACCCAATGGCCTCCTCCCGCGTGCCCCCTGTCCAATCGGCGCAAGGAGATGATGAAGATTGCGAATGTGGCGGTCAACTCTGGCCACTTCCCCAAACACATTCGCGACCCCGTGTTCGACAGTGCTGGGTTCACTGAAAAGAACCTGGAGACTGTCAAGGAGAACCCCTCCGATTGGTACAAGATCTGCTTCTTCAATGGTGGCTCCCACCAGTTCACTGGAATCCCGAGACGTCCCCAACTGCCAAGAGAGGCCTTGGCCAATTGGGAGTCACAGTTAGCTGAGTGATCGTACCGTATATGGACTCGGTAGCAGAACGACAACCCAAAGTCTTTGACACGGGAGCTGAACCAAAGGGAAGAAAACCGAAGGCAAGCGGGTCAAAGGGTGCTGGGAAGGCCGCCCGCCCCACAACGAATCTCTACGATGGACCCCTCACGGCGCTGTATGAGATCAAGAAGCGCAACGACCAAACCTTTGTCGAAGCCCAACAAACCTTTGGATTTAATTCCGGGGTGGGTATCCATGTCACAAAATGGTTGAGCACCGAGCGCTCATACAGCGTTGCAGAACTGCGCTGCAACCAAGACGAAAACTCTCCGGCGATCTGCAAGGCGTTGAAGGAGACTCTCCAGGACCACTTCCTTGGGCTCGACAAGTTCCACGACGTCGTTGCAGAGAATGTGAATGGCACTGAACCGACCTCCACAAAGGTATCCCGAATTGTCCACTCATTCACCATCGTCACTCAACCATACATGCCCTACCTCCGGAAGATTGAATACCACGCGTGGGCCCTATTCATGCTACCCACCGCGAACGACGAGGACCTCGTTATCCGTGCCCAGAAGGAAAACCAAATCCGTGCGTTCATTAGAACTAACACTCTAGTATCGGGCCCATGGATGACAGTCTATATCGACCACATGGAGTGCACCCTATGTAAATCAGACTCGCATAGCACCCACGGATGCCCTTACAGTGGGATGGACACATGGAGGGGTCCTCAGAAACAGGTACGCGATGCGGTCAAAGAATACGCGGGAAAGACCCGTGAAACCGCTACCTAGGTAACAAAGGTTCCTTACATTGGTTATAATATCGTCTATGGTCACTCGCTCTCGGTTACTCGCGCTGCACTACTACACTTACATACGTACTCCTACTGCCTTCTATTATCTGCTACCACCCTCCCTCCATTATGGGCAGCTGTATTTGCATATATACCTTATATATATAAAATATAGCAACCTTACCTTGGATTGCTATGGCCGTGATGAAGACTTCGTCTCCAGAAGAATCTCAATATAAGTACAAGGTTGAGAACCCAAGACTGGACTTGGAAGAAGTCGCCCTGAAGTTGGGATGCACACTTGCCTTGCCAAATATACAGACTGTACGCAGTACTGAAACAAGGCAAGCTTTACACGCGTAGCTCCTACAAGCTGCGCCGCAGTGATGGGAGCTTTTTAGCTTGGGGACCATCCGCCAGCAATCCTGGCCTCGGCACCTCTCAGGTTTACCTTCCAGTGTGTACTTCTGACAGGCGATCCGAATCCCCCTTCCTTTACCTTGACCCGCCCTAGCGAGGGGGTTCCAAGGTATCCGGTTCCTCTCATAGCACGTTAACGCCGTATAACGCGCCCTATGGGCAAAGTCCTTAGGAACACCGGTGAACACGACAAATAGGATACTATTGTGTGTACGACGGTGTAAAAGACTAACTAGACTCTTAAGTAATCGTATGATACTTATAGTAATGGATTTATTATATAATTAATAATAAATAGAATGATAAGATAGACCGTTTGGTCTATCGGCGGCGTCTAGGATGACCGTATCGCCGGATACGGTCAGTGGTGATTATGGAGAGGCGGAGGCGTTACACCCTCCCCACCAGATTAACATCAGGGATGTGAATCGAAAATGGTAATGACATCATCACCATCCAAACCATTTTTAATTTGGTTTAACATAGAATGATCCCGTATCAAGTACGGGATTAATTGATGCGGCGCATCAGATTTTCGGACTTGTCCGAATCAAACAATAGTGGGGCGTACCACTAGAGCATGATTTGATTCGGAAATGTCTGAATGTTCAACGCGCAGACTCGGAAGTTTCCGAGTATTGCTTAATGAGGATTCTCAGTGAGAATCCGGGCTGAGGATAAGTAGTGATGCCCAGGTAAGGCATATTACCTGGGCGTCGGAATAAACCAATAAATCATTCGGAAGGTTTATCCTTTCCGATACTTAAGGAGGTGTCCTCCTCGATTGGCTCAAGAACATTTTTAATGTTCTCGTTGTCCGACTCATCGGGGTGTTCTGATGATTCAAGTTCATCGTCTCTATTCCTAGAAGAGACATAATATTTAGTGAGGGCCGTGTGGTCCTCAATGCGTGTGACGGCTCTGACCATCACTTCTAATTTGGCATACTCCGGAACGATCCCCTCGTTCGTGAGTTGCCTAATAATATTGAAGGGTAATCCCTCAATGAACCGTTTCCGCATTGTTGCATCATCCGGTGTTTGGAGCATCCGTGATGCCCATCGTGTAAGTGAGGAATAATAATCCTCACACCCGTATCGGGTGAATACTCAATAAGGTCAAACTGCCGTGCAGCTTGATGAATGGTCGTTGCTTGGATGCAACGATCAAAGACACCAATGATGGCGCCTTCAAATGTCCACTTAAGGACAGTGCGGTGTATACCAGCGACTTCGTCGTTATACCAGTCAAGGGCTTTGCCTTTAGAAACATGCCAAGCACGGCAGTCCGTGTAGCATTGTAATCATCACCGCACATGCGGTTGACTACCATCCATTGGAGAAGTGACATTAGCCACCGCTCGAAGACATCGACATCCGGAGATCCGTCATAGACCTCCGGAGATGGAACTTTAAGAGCTTTACGGCTCTCAATGGGAGGGATAGGATTCCCTACCTTATCTCGAATTTGTTTACGGTACACTTTGTGTACCTTGTGTTTCCATTGGGAACGACGTTCGTCGTCACCTGTTGTTTCTCGCATCTTAGATGCAAGTGAACGCAGTATTTTACGGCGCTCATTAGGAGTAATTTTACCCTTACGGGTAGCAAATTTGTCTAGCCAAGAGGCATCAGACGAAGAGTCAGTATTTGACTCGGTATCACTAGAGTCAGATGATTCATCCGACCATGGCCTGCGTTTGCGGCCTTTGGATTTAGCACTCTTGTGCTTCCTCCCCCCTTCACGGGATTTTTTGCTAGGCGCTTTCGCTCCGGCATTATTGCTTGGTCCTGGAAAGGACTCAGTGGGTGGAATGTAAAATCGATCCCAGATTTCTCTGGGAGTAGTCAATTTATCAACAGGTATTCCGTCGACATTATATCCCACCATTTGGTTGGGAAGCCCAGATGGCGCGAATCCGAAATCTCGGAGACTGGTGTTATGTTGGCGTTGAATCGCTATGCGACTCATCCAATCTTTAGCTACTCCCAACGGAAGCGGCTGTGGTTGCAACTCGGCCAATACCGTTGGTACTGGCATTGAACTTGGCTCTGGCGCATTGCTGGGTGGCAATTTGGGCAGTCTTACGGTAGTGTGTACTACCGGAGGGGCAACACTTTGTGTCGCCGGGGCGATGGATATGGTAGTAGGAACTACCGGAAGGGTACCGTGTTGCAGTCCCATACTGGAATGATTTCCAGTAGTGTTTGGTACAACGACTGGAGGTGTAATAATATTGGGTACCATTGGCGCCCTTGCAGTAGGGAAGTACATTGTACTTTCCTGTGGTGGTATCGCTATTACCTGCTTGAAGTTACGAGGTAACTTCGGTTCACTTTTAATGTTCACCGCGCTTTGTTGTTATGACCCGGATCTAAATCCTATACACCCAATCTTTTTTCTTCTGTAACCAACTATGAACACTATCATTAATACTTCTACTTAACATTTTACATTCATTAGTTATTCAACACCATTTGGGTTAATGCTGCACACATTCTTCCAGAACACCAGAATGATCTTTAACAGTCACTGCACAGTCTGCACAGTCATGACATCATTCTAGCTCCACAACTATGATGTCATCTTGCTACTCCACAATCATGATGTCATTCCATTGCTCCGCAGTTATGATATCACATCAATGCTCCACAGCTATGACATCATTGCATAGCCTCTTTACATCAATGACTCAATATCAGTCATTGCACAGCCAGATATCTGAGTCAACTACGGTTCCGCATACATGACTCAATATTAGTCATTGCACAGCATTACATAGTCAGACTGACTCATCCGCAGTATTTCCGCAGTTATGACTCAAATCTAGTCATTCCACAGCATTTCTCAACTAGTACACATTGCACAGTATATAAGTAGTCTAGATTTACCAATGTACGTGAGACGTATTATTTTTCTTAAATCCAAACCCCCACTTGTTTGCTGTTATCACTTGTGTGAATCACCAGACCAACTCATTGTATCTTGTTGAGCTATCTCCAAGCTACAATACACATTTATACATCTTGTTGAGCTAACTCCAAGTTGTATCCACTAATATTCACCTGTTGAGCTATCTCCTAGTGAATACTTCTTTAATTGCCACTTGTTGAGCTATCTCCGAGTTGCAACTTCCTATTACTTGTTGAGCTATCTCCGAGTATTAGACATCACACTCACTATTACTTGTTGAGCTATCTCCGAGTATTAGACACCATACTCACTACTACTTGTCGAGCCATCTCCGAGTATTAGTTCTGATTCATATTACTGCTTGTCGAGCCATCTCCGAGGGTAATCTTATTATTATTTGTCGAGCTATCTCCAAATAATAACTTCTGTGAGTTTCGTATTACAAACTAGTTACTAACTTTACTTGAGCCTAGTTGTTTGAGTATATATTTTTTGCCTAGCGGTTTCAACAAACGGAAAGGCTTGCTCTATAATCTCATTAATTTCTCTTATCATTTTTACTGCCGAGTTACGTACTGTGAAGGTTTGGACGAGACTATTGATCGAGTCATAACATTTGTGGTGAGCAAGATTTGGTCACCGGTAATGGCCTGGGACCTCGCAGTGTCAGAGACGCTGCCTCCGCATTGGGACTCTGTCTCATGCGGGATGTGTAGATGGGTGTCGGTATAGTTACTGACACTGGTGCATATTCCTGTCGGAATACAGGAACATGACAGGGTGACTTGGTCATCCCTTGTGAATACTGTTTGTCCAACAGTGATTGTTGGACTGACGGTGCCTTGGGCACAGTCTCACGCCATTGGCGTACCAAGTTGTTTGTCTCGGTATGAATATATGGTGTTGCGTTGTGCAATACCGGTGGTGTGACGGCAGGCCGTCTCGGTGTGGGTGCAGCAATAGTGATTCTATTGCTGTTTCTCGATGAAGAAGATCTTTCTTCATTAGATCGGATGCTAGATGCATCCCATTTCTCAGTTATATTGAGAATATGATTGAGTACTTGCGTACTCTTGTCGAGTGATGCCGCTACATCTCGTAGCGCAGAAGAGATCTCACTTAAACCCTCTCGGGTCGGCCGTTTCTTATGAATAGTCATATACTGTTCATTAGGTGGACTTTTGTCCTGCCTGTAGTGCCGTCCTTCAGACGCACGCACGGAATGAGTCGCTGATGCGACTGAATAGATTGATTGTGGTGACACGTCACCACGAATGGAAGGTGCGCGATCGCGCACGCTCCGATATGACTTCTCTGATTGATTTCGAGAGGTCATTGAGACAGCAAATGATATAGCGGGACGGAAAAATGGAGCGGGTTTGTGTAGTGAGTTGGAATACTGGTTGTTATACTTGGTAGTATAACTGTTTTTAGCTTGTTAAACTAATAGCTTTGTGTTATTCACACAATAGTAATTTTTTGATGTTCAAAAAAGTATAACGCGCCCTATGGGCAAAGTCCTTAGGAACACCGGTGAACACGACAAATAGGATACTATTGTGTGTACGACGGTGTAAAAGACTAACTAGACTCTTAAGTAATCGTACAATACTTATAGTAACGGATTTATTATATAATTAATAATAAATAGAATGATAAGATAGACCGTTTGGTCTATCGGCGGCGTCTAGGATGACTGTATCGCCGGATACGGTCAGTGGTGATTATGGAGAGGCGGAGGCGTTACACGCCGTTTATCGCGTTCCTAGCTCATCAAGATTTCCTTCTGTTTCTCCTCCCCTTTTTACTAACCGTTTCTCCCCTCTAGGTTCCTCCGAATCGGGAGAGTTAGTGACCCGGGGCCCAGGCGGACACCAACTTGATGATCGACTAGGAGACGACAATGCGGGACAGGCTTCCGGGCCACGAGAGGTTGGGCAGCCACCTGAACAGCCCTGCCACTTGGGCAACTTGCAAATTATGCAACCACGGCCACAAATCAGGCCTGTGCAAAACTTGAATGCACATTCACCAGACACAATGGTGCCGGGAAACAATCCCATTCACTCAAATGATAGAGCTGATGGCCAAAACCCGAATGGCCAGATGGATAACCCCCATCAAAACTCAACTATGGACCAACACCAAGTTCAAATAGTAGATCCTCCGCTACCTCCTACACAGACTCGGAAGGAACACTGCAAGAAAAACACAAAAGCATCAATAAGATTTGGAGCACTGAACATCAGAGGCCATGGTGCGATAAATACCAATGACCCCCAGAATAAATGGCCCGGCATAAAGAAGACAATGCTGCGGGGCCGAATAGGACTTTTAGTGGTTGGCGAAGCCCACCTTGATGCTGAACGCCGTGAAAATTTAGAAAAACTCCACGGCGCCGACCTAAGAATATTGTACTCAAAGCTTCCAGATACCCCAAACGCTGCAGGCATCATGATAGTATTAAATAAAAACATCACCAACACAAAAGGAGTGCAGTTGCATGAGGTGGTGGCAGGACACGCAGTGCTCTTTGATTATAACTGGCATAATGAGGAGCATATTTCCATATTAGCCATCTATGCCCCCAATTCAAGCCCAGGAGCAAACACAGACTTCTGGAGAAAAATAAAAGATTTTTTCGAACAACATCCACGCATCCGAAAACCAGACCTAATGCTGGGCGATCTGAATATGGTGGAAGAAGCACTTGACCGATCACCAGCGCACTTTGACCCGGGCCAGGGAGCTGATGCCTTCGACGACTTGAAGTGCTACCTCCAATTGGTGGATGGGTGGAGAGACACCTATCCGATGAGAATGGAATATACTTATACACAAAAACGACCAGGGCAAACTCCAAGCCACTCCCGCATCGACAGAATATATGTTAAAACTTCCCTTATGCAGAATACATTTAACTGGGCAATTGAGAAGCCCGAAATATCCACTGACCATGAATTAGTAACAGTGAACTATAGCTGTGAATCTGCGCCCGTGATTGGCAAAGGCCGCTGGATCATGCCAGACCACATCCTCTATGACAAGGAAGTCCGGGACTTCATCCAAACGGAAGGCATGAGGATTGAACATGAAATAGAAACTCTTGAGGCACAAGAAGTCTGGAATCCAGAAAACAATGCACAAACTGTTTGGGCAAAATTCCAGGATAACTTCGTTGAGCTGGCGCGGAAAAGAGCCAGAATTGTTGTCCCTAAATTGGAAAAGGAAATCGCAGATCTAAAGACAAAAGTTGACTTAGTATGCAATGATATAACGATAAGTGAGGATGAACGCTCCCTATCAGTGACAGTGCTCAAAGACGCACTTGGTAAACTACTGGATCGCCGGCGGAAAACATCCAGCTCCAGGTCTAAAGCAAACTACTATGGAAAGCAAGAAGGGCCTGCCACGTCGGATCATGAATTTGACATCGCCGAACTGATGGATCCAAATCGGGACATGGACCTCGGGCACCTGCTATTATAATTAGGCAATCTATTATTATCTATTCATTATTGTACCAGTACGAAGACAAGACCTTGGCGGTACAGTGACCATATGTACTATTCCATTTACCAATTCTTTCAGAGCCTTGCCTGACAGACGCTACTAAGCCAACACTGAGCTCTTTGGACTCCATTATGGCAGTCATACCCTCTGTGTAGGTTACCCTTGCACTACTATCCGAGTCGTACATTCGTTGTATCGCGGCCAGTTGTCACTCATGAATCATGAGTCGTGCATGTATAGGGCTTACCACCGTGACCGTAACTCACGGTCTACGATCACGGTACCGTCCCGTACCTCCTCATGCCTCGATCTTCCACAGGAAGGTCAACGGTACGGTTACCACCGTGTCTGACCGTACCGTATGTCGTATTACGGACTGTATCTTAGCGCCCAAGTTTACATTGTACTCGGTCCATTCCACCAGGCATTCAAGGCTGCATTTTGGTTAGAAAGTTGTGAATACTCTGTCCCCATTAAGCCCCCTGCCCAGCAGAGATGGAGTAAGCCTTGTTGTCCTTTCCTATCCCCTCAAACCTGTGCTTGCTCACCTGCCCTGACATGTTCTCTCAAGCTTAAACTACACACTACTTAGTAGCAAGCCTAGCATGCTATTCTATATTTACTGTCTAGCAGCTCGTTAGCCAAATTGATGGAACATGGCATGATACTAGAGAACAAGGTACAAATTCTCTGAGATGGGCTAATGTAAGGCCAGACTCCGAAAGCTCATTGCCATTGGAGCTTGCGCACGTTGGCATTGCAGATGTAGTTCAATATGAGTGTGCAGAAAGATTAAATTAGCTTGAAATTAGCACTTTTTGGCTTTATACATTAAAATTCAAGTTCCAGTGATGATTACGACCGTAGTGACCGTTAACGGCCGTAATAGACGGTAACCGTACCGTGTAGGCTTTCATAAATTTTAGATACGGTACGGTACACGGTCTTCCGTTGCTAAAACGGTCCGTGAAACACACGGCCGTGACCGTATACGGTACGAGACGGTACGGTGGTAAGCCCTATGCATGTAATCTTTACAGGGTCACTGACCTACTGTTTTGGGGCTGAGCGCTGAACCGGCATATGCTCCTACCTCCCTGTCAGACTGTTTAAGAAGACTTATGGCTCAGGCTGGAGAAGTCCTGCCATTGCATTGTGACCCGGGATAAGTATATGTGTTATGAATTAGTCTTCTCCCTATGTTTTCTTTATTCCTAAATAGGCTTCATAGACGATCCTTTATTTTCTTTATCTACCGCGCTGGCGTATAGCACCCCAGTCAAATCCTTCAATGTGTGAGTCCTGGAGTGCTCAGTGCATATTTCTCTTACTTACTTGCCAACCAGTTTACTAGCAATTACTTGAGCAATTAGCTCTATTAGAGATTGTATTTACTAGTTTAAATTGACATGCTAATACTATGTGGAAGAGCAGAACAGCTGACTTTTTTGTGCTTCTACTACTGAGTCTGCAGGCTCCAGTATTGAGCTGGAGCTCAGACCCTTCCTCAGGGCTTTATAATGGCCCAGACCTGGAGCCCTCCTGAGCCATATGGTGGCTGAGGTCAGGCTACTGGCAGACTCAGATGCGGCCAGCTTACGGGGACAAATGGCTTTGAGCGGTAGCCAGTAAATCACAGATTCTTATTGCCGAGATTATTGGTGTATCGTAGTTATCATTATCTGAGCATCAGTAAGCCAACAATAAGTAGCTCTCCAGTTTCTTGAAAGCTGGTAGACAAAAAAGCAACCCTGGCCTTAATAACTACATGCTAACTGGCCATTTGCACAAATATATGCCAGGTATCAATGGCCTCCACAAATCTGAGGAATGGAATTTGAAATGTAGGCTGGCCTACCATTAGTAAATAGCATAACTGTAAGACTAGTTACTAACAAGATGTCCGAGGAACATATCAAGTGATCAACTGGGGGAATAAAGAAAGCAAAGAGAAGAAAGAATATCCTCATGCTTACTATCCCAAAGTGTGCGAGGTAGCGGGACTTCTATGCGGCGCGCGCAGCCCGGATCAGCTTCACTGCGACAATAACATCTTAAATAAACAGTGGTAAAGCCACTGAGGTAATCAACCATACCGTCTGGCCCAAGTACTACCATATCACATTGACACCTTAAAGATCATGCTAATAATCATTTGTAGAATTGATGAGCCATCAACAATATGCTGTTCAATTGGGTTGGCATAGGGCTTGCATAGGGCCATGATTCCAGCCTCATTCCAGCTTTTCTGGCTGAATCCCTGGCTGAATCGGATAGATATCTTGATAGATATATATGTTGAGATTGATAAGTTCAATAGAATGAGCCTCAAGCCCAAAGGAACATTGAATCACAAACAAATCATTCAAGTCCACTTGAAGCCTGAAGCCTGATGATGCAGTGTTGAAGGAAGACAAACTAGCTCAAGGAACTATTAACCTTCCATCTGATGAAGGTAATGCATTTCCACCTGTGACGAGTCCAAAGAGCTTAGCGCAGGCTGTCAGGCGCTCACAAGGCGCTCAAAGAACCGGTAAAGTTTAAATACGGTCACCCGTAGTATGTACTGTCAAGGCTTGCACACTTACGGTCATCTTTTGCACAGCCGTGACCATGTATGGCCCATGGGTATGCCCTACTAAATTCTAAAACTTCTCATTCGATGGAGGGATAGATAGTAATAGATTTACATAATTAAAACGGGTCCCCGAGGTCCATATCCCGATTTGGCTCCATCAGTTCGGCTACGTCAAAATTCATGATCCGACGTGGCAGGCCCTTCTTGCTTTCCATAAACTACCGCCTCTACGGCGAAACAATATCATGGGAATGGTCCCGTATCCACAGGGAGCGCAAACCAAGGGATATAATAATGCGCCTACGTATACCGCAACAGCATGCACCAGCTGCAACACAGGAACAGGGTCTTGCCAGGACAGAACCAGAGTTTGAGACCAAGTCCGACCGAATGGCAGAAATGATGCGGAACCACCATGAACAATTACAGTATGACGAGACTCCGCCAGATGGGGCAATCAGAGACCAGATAACCGACTCATTGCTAGCAAGAGTCAAAAAAGAACCATCTGAAGAACAAAAGCGGGACCTGAGTACACTGCTAACAGATGAAGATGTAGAACAAGCACTGAGACTATCAGCCAACTATAAGGCACCGGGACTAAATGGGATCCGATATGAAATCTGGAAAGTAATAAACGGTTGGTATCAGAATGCCAAAGCCCACCAGAAGGAAGCGTTCAATATAATTGTGACACTCCGACGAGTCTACAACAATATAGAAAAGAATGGGCTGATGGCGCTGACACGCCGAATTACGCTGTACGCCGAAATTCAAGCGAAATGTCATCATTTAAAAGACCCCGTGAAACACGTCACGTCACTACCTAGGGTACATTATGTATTAGACACTTTGAAGGTCCACTTCAGGTATCTAGTATGTAGAAACCCATTTGAAGGGAGATACACTATGTTTTAAGAGGCTACATTACTGTGCAAGGATGCATCGTTGACCCACAAACTCAAAATCAATCAAATTGATTTACCTAGATTGATTTAGGCTTGCCAGATCTGAAGTCTATTCAATTAATACTACCTACTACAAAAAGTCCTATACAGGGATATACAAGACAGGATTAAAATAGATGAAGAGAGACAAATGAGGGCAAGCATAATGCGAACCCATATCCGTTTAAAGTAAGAGAATCGAAGCACTGGTTCCCTGGAACGAACTACAGAGAGAAACTAGACGATTAGTGATGAATTAGGCGCCGGGGATCAAAGTGGCCCGGCGCCGGCAGTAAAAGAAAGGCGGGGCGCGTCCTAGCGACATGCCTATAATAAAATTTATTCGGACCGACCTACGGGACGGTCCACATGTATACAAGTACCCGGTAGGACCCGGGAGGAGAAGAGAAAAGGGGAGATACGGAACGACGCCGCAAACTTGAACCGCGGGACGGACGGACCGCCCGGCGCTTAAAGCGCATCAGAGTCGAACCACTCATCGGGAATGCATCGTTCTTCCCTCCCCTCCGTTACTTATTAAATAAAAGATGTAGAAAAGGTGTAATATGGGTAGAGGACCCATGAGACAATGATATAGAGCCCTGGGGAAAGTGTAGGAACCAGGAGAACACTTACAAGCTCACTTATGGCTTAAAAGGGCAACATGAGATTTATCTTCTTGGCTCTTGGCAAGCCAAGAGAGTCTTACCAACCCATGGTACCTTAATTAAGAAAATTTCAAGGACCTAGGAGTATAAAAAGGCAAGAAAATGAAGAGAAAAGGATTCTTTCTTACCCCCACCAGGTGTAGCAGCTCCTTATCAGGCTACTACTAAAAGATTGAATTGATATAAAACTGGGATTTACAGAGAGAAATTGACAAGCAATTGAACTTGAGTAAAGAGACAGAAAGAGATTCAGTGTGAACTGAGTGCAGAGAAGTTAAGACAAAGACTTAGAAAGAACTTTGAATATTATTTTCAAACCACAGTTAGGCTGCAGTCAGAGCTCTGTCTGAGTTATAGGGACACCCTCTGGTCAGTTGTGACTTGTGTTAATTTGTGATTTTACCAAGGGACTTAGGAATAGTATTTGTTTGACAGCTCAGAGCTTGGGGATCAGCTTAAATAAGTCTGTACTTTGAAAGGGAAGGCACTTAGTGAAATAACACTCAGTGTAGCAAGGAAGCACTTGAATAGATTGAAGTTTTAAATAAATATTATTTGGCTGAACTAAAAACCCGAACTGAGTAATAAGTTGTGTGTGTGTTTGGTGTGGTTGTGTAAGCCATTTCTAAGTTCACCTCAGTTTAGACCTCTCAGCGCACTCCAAATTCTCAGAGAGCTGGATGTGCCCACTCTACAAGAAAAAACAACCGGGCAGAGATTGCAAACTACCGACCAATATCTCTCCTAAATTCTGACTATAAAATAATGACAAAAGCTCTTACTATAAAGCTGGCGAAAGCAGCCCCAGAACTCCTCAACCCCGCACAAGCCGGATTTGTACCAGGACAACATATATACGACCAGGTATGGCTTGCAAAGCTAGTGATTAATCTGGCCGAGGCCACGGAACAAGATGGGGCATTAGTAGCGTTAGACCAGGAGAAGGCTTATGACAAAATCAAACATGATTATCTATGGAAAACATTACACGCATATGGATTACCTGACCAGTTTATTAACACAGTCAAAGCACTGTACTCAAACGCCTTCACAGTACTAATTGTGAATGGGGTGAAGAGCACCACCGGATATAAAGTCACAAGAGGGGTACGGCAGGGTGACCCCCTCTCATGCCTGCTATTTGACCTTGCAATTGAGCCACTCGGAGAGGCACTCCGGTGCTCAGACCTAGAAGGGATGAAGATCCCAAATCAGGTGGACCGCTTGATCGCAACCTTTTTCGCTGATGATACAACAGTGTACCTGTCCAAAGAAGATGATTTTGGCACCCTTCAAGATATCTTAACTGAATGGTGTCTACCCTCAGGTGCAAAATTCAACATAAATAAAACTGAAATTATTCCAATTGGCTCCCTGGAACACAGGGACCAGATGCGTGAACAGCGCTTTATGAATGGCACTGATGGCACAAAAATACCGGACCACATCAAAATCGCACAGGAGGGAGAAGCCATCCGCTCCCTTGGGGCCCTCATTGGTAATGGGGTTTGCCAAATGGAACCCTGGACAAGAGTCTTGGAAAAAATAGATCAATCACTAGACCGGTGGGAGAAGAGCATGCCCACAATGGAGGGCCGACGGCTCATCATTTCAATAGTCATTGGGGGCATGACACAGTATCTAGCAAAAGTACAAGGTATGCCTAACGAAATTGAGGATCGACTTGTGAAAAGGATAAAAAACTTCCTTTGGGCGGATAAGACCCATGTACGGGTAAGCAAAGAGACTGTAAATGCCCCAATTGAGAGTGGAGGACGCCAGGTACTAGACATCCTTGCACGAAATGAAGCAATAATGGTAACATGGCTCCAGTCCTACCTTAATTTCACAGACAAACGAGCTACATGGGCTTATGTAGCAGATGCAATCATAGCAAATCATGTCCCAAGAAATAATGAGACACTGGATGATTGGTCTAAGATCAATATCTTCCTTCAATCATGGAACATGGAGAAAAAGCAATTACCCAAGGACCTACATGACATGATCAAAGTTGGGGAAAAGTACGGACTTAGAATGGAAGGCCTTGCCTTCTCCAGGGAAATATTATGACAGATGCCCATATGGCTACACAAGGAAGCAAATGGAATACGACGCCTCCATAAGAGCAAGGAAACTAGATGCCTCCGGGACAGGCACCATATCATAACAGTTGGGGAGGCAGAACAGCTAGCAAGAGCGGTAGGGACAGCCAGACATCAAAGACGGCGAGATTGCAGATGCGTTGCATGTGTCAGGATGAGACAGGATGGATGTGAGTGCCCATATAAGTGCATAACCAAGGCAAGGGAGCTCCTGCTAACACTACCGAACAAATGGAATCCAATGTCGAAGCACCCTGAAGACCTGGAACCTGACATACTGGAGAATGAGGAAACAGAAAATGAGAAGCTTTTTGACTGGCGGGTCACCACAAAAGGAACCCTGGCAGATGCCTTCCGTATATTCACTGAGGGAGAAACTAACAATGAGACCCACACATTGGAGTGGGACCCCGACCGCCCAATTGAGACAATAAGATTATACACCGATGGATCCTGTGCAAACAACAATAATGGGGAGCCTGAAGCAGGCGCAGGAATATACTCACCTGACAATGATGAACTCAACCAAGCAATCCGAATCCCAAGCGAACTCAAACAAACCAACCAAACGGGGGAGATTATAAGCATCAAAGAAGGAGTGGAGAGTGCTGACCCAGACACTGACCTGAAAATAAGTAGTGACTCAAAGACATTTGTCCAAGGCCTGACCATACACCTGTCTAAGTGGGAAGATAAAGACTTTATTGGAATAGCCAACGAGAAGGAACTCCGGGCTACAGCTGCAAGCCTGCGGGAGCGCAGGGCAGCAACAAGCCTGAAATGGGTCAAAGGCCACAGCGGAATCGAAGGAAATGAACTGGCTGATGAGCTAGCAAGCGAGGGAAGAACGAAACAAACTGAAGACATAATAAACCTAGAAGTCAAACCGAAATACCGGATATCTGGAATTAAACTTAGCACGACGACACAATCCCTTGCATACAAGGCCATCCGAAGACAGAAAATGAAAACAAAATCATATCGGGATCGACTAAAACGAAGGGCGACCCTGATTAACCTAGGCAGAGCAAGAGCCTGCGCAGAAGAAATCTCCGGGGGAGTTCCTTCGGAGGAGGCCTTATGGAAATCGATCCGACATAAAGACATTGGCAAGAAGATACAATATTTCCTATGGATGTCAATACATGATGCCTATAAAGTGGGATCCTACTGGGACAACATACCGGGTTATGAACCGCGAGGAGTATGTGCTCACTGCGGAACCACAGAATCTATGGAACACATTCTATTGGAGTGTAGCTGCCCAGGCCAGGCCAAAATCTGGGAGTTAGCAGAAAAGCTATGGGAAAAACAAGGAACGAGTTGGGTGAAACCCACCTTTGGAACCATACTTGCATGTGGAACAACAAACCTCACAGATTCAGAAGGGAAGGCAAATCCCGGGGAATCACGGTTGTACAGGATACTTATCTCGGAGAGCACATACCTCATATGGAAGTTAAGGAATGAAAGAGTAATAAATGAGAAGGATGCACCGTCCATGAAAGAAATAAACAACCGTTGGCGCCCGACACTGGAAACGCGGCACCAAATTGACTACTTACTATCGTCGAGCAAATTTGGTCGGAGAAGAATGACCAAGGGCCTACTCAAAAGCACCTGGAAAAATGTAATCCAGGAGGATTTGGATCCCCTTCACATGGTTATGGAGGGGACTGGGGTTTTAGTGGTGTAGCGTACTGGGGTCTGAGCAAGTGGAGGTATATGTTTTCCTTTATTCATGTTTATGCTAACTTATTAGGTGACGAGGGGAGAGACCCAGCGCGTAGTCCCACACGGGGCATCATTCAGATGCCTGTGCGTAAAGCATTTCCTCAGGGGTTTGATTTTCCAAAAAGTCGCTCGGCCTAGTGCCTTGCAAATTCTAACGGCCGGAAGGGGACAACCTTGTCGTCCACGGATGGTGCTCTGACGTTATAGCGACGCAGGCAACGTTCCAAAAAAAAAAAAAAAAAAAAAAGTCCTTATGGCCTCGAAATGAGGGGTTTGGCTAACTGACAGAAATTTACAGTGGCATTGCTATCTGGCCCCACTCCCAATCCTGAGACTAAAACCGGTCAATCCTCTGAAGATAATGACAAAGGGGAATTGAGTGCGTTCTTTAGTCACTTTCTCGTTGTCTCTATCTTATGTCTTTGTTTATAGTTGTTGCACCTGGGTGCTTTTGTGCATGCTCTCTCTGCATCTGCAAATGTCATGCCAACGGGCCTCCCAGCAACACTGACCCCAGTGCTGACACTACATCTGTGACCTTGGGCTCCGGCCCCTTGTCTGAAGCTCCCTCGGTCTCCGACCTCTCTCTCTCATCAGATGCTCCCAGATTGGGTCCATCAGGAAAAGCACTCTAGGCTCAAGTGGATTTAAAGTCTGCTCATGTTTGAGCAACTGCAAAGCCTCCACTTGAGCACCCCAAGTCCCTCAAGTCATCCCAGGTCAGCCCAGGTCAGCCCAAGGTTGGAGTCCAGCCATTCATTAGCTCCAGTGCACTCAAGTTCACCTTCTTCCTGCCTTAGCACACTCAGGATAAGGAGAGTTTGTAGTACAGGCTTGAGCGTGCTCAGATGTCACCTTAGCTGACTCAAGTATCATCCATTGAAAGCTAGAATTTAAGCAAACTCAACAGCTCTAAGTAGACTCAAGCAGTATAAGTAATTGAATTAAACTACCAAAATCAAACATTGATCACGATCGAAGTCTTATTTTACACACAATCACAATCACAATCGAGAAAGTCAGTGAACAAAAAAAAATCCATAGCATAAAACAACTACGAGTCCTTGTATATAGTTTTATAAGTGTAAACAGATAGCCAATTATTAATAAAAAAAGAATAATCAACTGTATCTAAAACATTAGATGAGGTCAAAGCAGAGATATTTTTGACCTTACGAAAATTTGGTATAATCATGCAGGACTGGCGTATGTTAGATAACGGTATGATGGACCAAGTAAGGGTCCTAGGTTTTTGTATGGATGCCATATTATGAGTGGTACGTGCAGCATCTGAAATCGTTGGAGAAGTGAACCATTCTATGTAAGCAAGAGCAGTCTTAGGCCAGGCTAAGGGAGCGGAAGACTTGTGAGACCCAATGAGAGAAAGATTAATGGGTAAACAAAAGATAACTTTGATACGACCAATGCGAGTACCTAAAATGAAAAGAATATATCAGCATAGGAATTGTGCAAATGAAATTGACTAGTAACCTTCAAGACTGACACTCTCAGCCTCCTCACTAGTCATTACAATGACAGTATCAAATCGCCCACCATTCAGTGGTGAGGCTTTCACAACATCTTTCAAGTCAACACCCTCCTCCAGTCGTTCTGGTGAAAACTGGAACAAATAATAAACATCTAAGCATTCAAATGGTAATACCCGAGTACATGCCTCACGAACAGAAGCATTGGTGGCGGACGGTTTGAACATTTCAAGATATGCCTTCAGATCTTGCGTGAATGAAGGAACACGATGGGTTTTTTCAATGGCTGTTATTAATTTGTTGGGGGCAGTGGGAAACTTGGGAAGAAGGATATTAGATGAGAGTGGGGGAGGTGGTAAGATAGTCAAAGTAGCGGAAGAAGACCCAGATGAAGCAGCGGCAAGTGATTGTTGCTCTAGATTCCATGCAAGTTCTTGATTGAAGGACTGGACGTTCTCTTGCCGCGAAAGCCACCGCGTCATCTGGGGGAACTCATCACGTTTGTTAGAAGCCCTCCATCCTTTCTTGGCAAAATTGATATGGAAACGTTCAAACATCTCGGTGTTGTAATTATCGGTGGTACCAAAAAATCGAATAGATTTGAAATATCCACCATGATCATGATGAAATGTTGTAATTGTACAATGATCATGGAGTAAGATTGTAATTGAGTCATGATCACTGTGATGGTCTGAGTTTTTCCCATGATCACTCTGGAAATGTGCAAAGCCATCTTGCAAATTACCTTATCTCCAAACTTGATGTTAGAAAGTTCTACCTTTCAATCATGGCTGTGATCATTGTATGGTTTTTCTGATTATTGGTTTTGCGCAGAGAGAGACTAAGACTGTGATTACATATGGATTAATAAGTAGCATGATCATTCCAGACCAAATGAATGATAACAGTGGGCTGTGTCATATGGCAGCTACCGTGTACAATTACAGCCATATGCTCTCTGGGCTTGATGAACATTATGCTCAGGACCCTAGCCTCCATTATAGGGGTGTAGTTGTGAGTGACCTACTAATAACAATGTTTTTGACCAATGACCAATGTGCCAACACAATGAACAAAGTATTGAGCCTCAGCCCAGCCCTAGCCGGAACTCCTGAGCCCGGTCCCCAGCACCCACTTCACACATTACTACTCAGAATCAGAATTGTACCCACCTCTTAATCGGGCTATTGAGGGAGTGAACACATATTGTATAGAGTAGTTCAAAGTAATACAGAGTTTTTGTTAAATATAAGCACTGGCTGCTGGTTTGGTTGTAGTGGACTCAGTGTTTGATACTTTTTGATCTGTTGATCTGCTTTGATGTGGAATATTTTTCCCTCAAAACCTAATTCAATGTTACATGCTTCAATGGACTGGTGCAGTCCTATGGGCATTGGGGATTGCCCATCAGTATCTGCGTCACAACTGTAACTTGATGCGGTTGACTGTCAGAGCTATAATTAGTAATGATTGTATTGTAGTCTCTACAGAAACTTTCTCAAGACTGTGATTAGTATGAGTACCAAACTTTTGCCAAATTTGCTGATTGATCATACACTAGTGGGATCCAAAATGCTCAAATCAACAATCTGGACATGGCTAGGAACCAAGCCATTTGAAGCATACAGTAAGATATGGGTAGCAGCCTTGCAAGGTAGCAGCTGGACTCCTGACTAGTCACTACTTACTCTGTACTACTCACTGAAATAGTTCAGCTACTTCTATGGCTTTGAATGTACACAGTTACAGTGTAGATTCTTCCAGGAGGTCCATGTAGTTAGTTGTTAGAGCACATGCTGTTGCTCGGTAGTCTCGCTACTTACGTACATTACCTAATCTAATCGTTCTTGTTCCTTGACCACCATGTCGTTGCGGTTGTGAGTGTCGACAGTCTCGTTTGTATCAACATTAGTTGCCTCAGTGCTTCATTTTGAAGTACAACATAATTTGTATTGACGGTATTATGTATACCACACTCCTTCAGGTGCAGCACTGGATGATGGCACTCAGTGATACCACAAAGGCTATAGGGTTGGGCTAGGTCACAAACCGCTGGAACTGGCTACTAAGCACCTCCTTCATGGCGTGGATCATGAGTGCCAGGGCTTACCAAAATCCTCAGGCTCATGCAGCTGCCTCATCCCAACGTGTAAGTCCCAAACTTACCCCAGGAAGCTATTGAGGTCACTGGTCAGTATAAATCAACATGTGGAAGTTGAATACCTCATCTATAGTGTACAAAATTCATATGCTGTGATAGTTCTTGGATTGCCTGTATGCTATTAATGTAATGTCGACAAGATATCAATGGCTGTTTGAGCTATTCATGGTGACTAACCATGCCTAGCCGCTAGCTCACAAATTGACCACTGTTAATCAATTGTGTTGCTAAAGTCTACTTAATATATGTGCGGAATTTGGCCATCTAAATTAGCGCCCTGAGCCCCGGCTCTTAAAAATCTGCTGAGCCCCCATGAGCCTTGGAGACGGCTCCGGCCAGGGCTGGCACATCACTACTGCTGATTTTCCAGCCCACTAGTAGCCTTCCAAAAGTGTAGGGCTGTTGATGGTACAGTGGACTAAGTGCTTCTGAATACTCATCACAACTGATCGGCTTCAAATCCCGGGCCGGTTTTCCGAATGTGCAATATTGCACTTTCTTTGTCATCAACACGCACTCCCATGCACTCCGGACCATTTTTCTGGTTTGTTGACTTGGGTGCTGGGTTAAACACAGCAGTAACCGTAGTGCAGAATGTGCCATGGAGGTCCAGAGAAGTATGGTATGAGTCCTGTAGATCATATGGTTCAGTCACAGTGGTAATCCCTAAGCATTGCGGCATCTTTGTATACTAGTTTGAGCAATTAAGATTTAAGAAGAGGGATTTGGATAGGTCTCCAAATTGGATGTGATAGGCCCAAGTGACTGACTCTCCAAGCTCTTGGTAGGCATTTCTGATGGTGTGTATCCATGTGTCTGGTTGAGGCGTTGACCTGGAAAGAATACACAAGTCATCTCACTACAAACACAACAGTGTTTTTTCAGATTTGTGTTTGTATTGCGTGATCATTGGCAAATTATGCACTGAGTATATTATTACATCATCCTGTCATGATCATGGCACAAAGACTAGGGATTCAGTGTGATTATGATGGGTATTTCAATGTCATGAGCTGCACAAACACAATTTACTTTTGTCCAATAAGGACACCCATACACAGTCGCACCGACTGGTAGTTTGTCCTACGACAAGTAAATCAAAATGAACATGTCGGAAGAAAAATAGACAAACTTGGGTGAATTGCCACCATTTCCCGGACCACATCTCTGAATATGTTCTCCGTGTGTGCTCCGCATCCTGGAAGATTGACTTGGGGCGGTAAACCAAGTGTTTAGCAAGGGATGGATCTCCCCACAGGCTTTTAACCATCTCTATGATATCGCGATGACGGAGGATGAACTCTTCATCTGGGTGGTCCATGAAACTCAACCGCTGGACTTTCCACTCACCAGCCTGGGGCCTGATGGAATCTACACATTTAAGGAGGCCTGCAATGTTGTTATAGGATAAGCCAAGTTTCTCAACAACCTAGATAAAGTCTGTCAAAAAATTAGCTAGAGAAGGAGTCTAATATACATACACCAGGTATTCCAAGTAAGCGATTTAAAGAATTATGCCCTATGTTATCTTTCACGACCCAGTCTGCAATGCGCCAATCCATCTCTGAGGCAAAAGGGGCATAAATATTCGATTGAACATTACTACCGTCCATTGGGGAATTGTAAGAGAAATCGTGGGATGCACGCCACCGTTCATACAGAGACTTGTCCATAGGAATCCGGGCGCCAGCAGTAGGATGCTCAACTTCAAACATTGTGAGATCTTCAGCGTCGAAAGTACAAATCTTGGCTCCAAGTTGACAATCAGCCAGGGAATCTCGATGAGCTTGTGTCGAAGGACCAGGGCCGGCTTGTCCGAGGGCCACAGGCTCATCATCGTTCATACGAACGAAGTAGAATAGGTCATTCTCTTCCTTGATCTCTTGGAGAAGTTCTCCCGCCTCCCCGTCGCTGATTTCAGGAGAGATATTGCCGCCAATCTCCCGCTCCATAAACTCTTCACCTAGATCTTGCTGATCTAGCTGAGCAGTGAAGTTCTCGATGGTGGCGGATTTCTGATGTGAACGATACCACATACAGGAACAAGCCTGATCAAGGTGGCTGTTGAGACTACGGTCGTGGTCGAACCAGCGTCCACAGTCAGCCGGACAAAGAGGCATTGGGAATGGCTATTTCAAGTAGGGGAGGGAGACTGTTGAAAGAGTGATGGGGAGAGGACGGTGAACAGGATAGCTGCAAAACACAATCAGTTAAAAACAAACCAAGAAAAATGACACCATACTTACTTATCGATTAGAATATGGGCGCAAGCACAAAAAAAAGCAGTGCAGAAATCAATAAGGCTAAAACAAACGCAGTCAATATTGCTATTCAGAATGTTCGAAAAAAAATCATCCTCACTGGTGGGATTGACAAGACCTGTATAAAGTTGGACAGGAAGATAAGAGCAAAGCGCACCAGTAAGAACGTCAAGTTCTACCTGGGTGCAAAGCGCGTCAGTAAGAACATCAAGTTCTCCAAGGCCACGAAGACAAGATGAGCAATGTGCACCCGTTAGAACATTGAGTTCTAACCGGGCGCAGAAAGATGTAGATACGAAGTAGAGTAGCCGACTTGAAAATAAAATGGAATTCCATATCAGTTACATTCTAAGAATGAAAACATAAAGACGTACCAAATACTCATAAGTTTACCTTCCAAGCCACATAAGAAGAATCAACAGTGAGAGATTGGTCAGTTTAGCGTATTGAGTTGGGCAAAAAGGAACGTACGAGGAGATAGGTTTGGCCATTGAGCGACGTGATGCCACTGAATGTCGAGAAAAGTGAGAGATTGGTCAGTTTAGTGTATTGAGCTGGGCAAAAAGGAACTTACGAGGAGATAGGTCTGGCCATTGCGCGACGCGATGCCGCTGAATGTCAAGAAAAGTGAGACATTGGTCAGTTTAGCCTATTGAGCTGAGCAAAAAGGAACTTACGGGGAGATAGGTCTGGCCATTGAGCGACGCGATGCCGCTGAACGTCGAGTTCAACAGCATGCAGAAAAAACTGGCTAGAACATCATGTTCAAGACCAGAAGAAACGAGACAGCATGAACATCAAGTTCATGCTGTTTGAAGTCGTCCATCCAAGTCAATTGGATGGCGACAGCCGACGCTGAGAACGATGGTGGTAGTGGAGAAGGCGATGGCCAAGGCTGAGAACGATGGTAGAGGTGGAGGTGGCTGTGAACGATGGTAGTGGTGGAGGTGAAAGTGCAGTTGGGTGTCAGGTGACCCAAGCCACTCAAGCGGTCCTGAGCGCCCCTGGGCGCTTCGGGCTCAAAAGTTTGGGCACTTTGGACTTGTTAACTCAACCCGCACGTGAACCGAAAGGTAAAAACTTCTTTCTTTCTTACTTCTATCACTGACTCCTTTTGTCGTCTTTGCCCATCCTCCTAGCTTTTTCTCTCGCCCGCCGTTGTAAAGGAACATCCCGACCTCAGTGCTCAATTTGACGTTGACACTGATTCAACACCGCAGATATTCAGCTTGACGCTGTTTATCTTCTGCTTCTCTTGAACAACTTTACATTGACAAGAGTATTCGACATCATCGGTCTCAACTTGACGCTGAACCAGGACCCGCCCAAGGTCAGTAATATTTGCTTATCAATAGTGTGGCGCCCTTTTCTGATATGATCGCAGCTCAGGTTCTACGGCAAGACAATCGCTATCCTTCGACGCCCTCACTTGCTGGTAGGTACATTCACACTGTGAAATAATTTAAATGTCTCTAACTGCCACAGTTCAAATATCTGTCACTTCCTTACATACGATGGTAAGTCCATAAACTAACGTCGTTTGTTTACGGCTCTGACTGTTTAAATCAGCCATTGGAGAACGCAATTCTTAAATCATTCAACGGACTGGTGGGCAAGCGTTATCCGGACATACAAGGCGGCCTTTTCATCACTTCCCCAAACATGACAACAGTACCACCCTTCGTACTTAACTCTCCGAGCAGCCCCCAACGCGTTCGTCTCCAGAAACAGTTACATTATGGGGAACACGACTTTCTTTTAAACCCTCAGCCCATCATCTCGACTCTTCCTCACCACACACTCATTTGTTACCCAGGTGCAGGGAATGACACTTACATTTTCTGGGCTCTACCGCAGGAGGACGATTTTGAGCCCATCGAGGGCCAGAGATTGTCTGGAGTTCCTCTTGGACATATCTCCTCTATGTTCATCGAGCAGCTCTACGCCGAATACATGAAACTCTTCAGCTCCTCTGCCTCCCCAAAGTTTGCCACTGATCCTGAGATCAAAACCTTACTCCCTCGAGTTTGCCATCTATTTTCGCAACTCTCCGTCCCCTCGCTCTTCACGCAGGCTTTAATGAGATGGCGCATAGCTCAGTGCATGATCCTTCTCATTGAAGCAAGGATAACTTGGCTTGTTGAAGTCATGCCAACATTTGGGGACCCAGATGCGTGGAAGGTTCACTCCCTTCGCAATGTTGTTGGCGCAGTCATGGAGGATTCTCTAGCTGTTGAAAGATTGTATCACGTAAGTCCTCACCTCGTATACTCTATGCTCACTGAAACCGAGACATTTGCTCCATAGGCTGGAATACCGGTTTGGTTCTACCGTGGTCTGGAGCTAGCTTCCACCGTCAAGGTCGTAACCTGGGTGGATGACAACGCCGACGCCTCACGTTTACACTATAGTTGGATCAATTTTGAAGACTCCACCCCTGTAAGCCCAACAGTTTACAACGGGTCCATCAAAGCATCTCAAGATCAATATCGCAAGATGGCGGTTGAATGTTGGATGATTGCCTTTCCTGCGGCCATCTTTGGCGCAGATATTATTCAAAATGATGTTGACTACTCAAGTAACCTCCACTCCGTAGCTTCTTCCCGTACATCGAAAAACACTGTCCGCTCCTTCTACATCTACTGCTGGACCTTCTCATACCGCCAGACCTTCTTGTACCGCAGGACCTTCTCAACTGTATGCTGCTTCTTCTCGTCCTTGGTCTCCCGCAAATCCTTCCTCTTCTCAACCTTCAAGTACGTGACCTTATCCTTCCTGCCTGAGAGATTCCTCCTGACCCATTGATCTCAGAAGAACAGAAAACAGGCAAAAATCCTACTCTGATCAAACGCAATAAATTCCTTGAGCCTCAATCCCCCATCATGCCACATGCGATTGCAGAATGGGTCGAGGCGGCTGTAGCGGTGTCACACAAATTCACACTTGAGGAGCAGCCTCATCGCAGGGTAAATCGTGGATATGTCCTTCCTGAACCTGCAGTTTTTGCTAACCACGAAAGCGAGGTATCTCGCCAGCGGTACTTCCTCACATATCTAAAGGTTTGTGAGGTGTTCATCGCCGCAATCTACCTCCTGGGTCCAATCGTCTGTCAGCGGCCTCCTAAGGACTGGCGCAGGCTACTGTCTCTTGAATTACATGGATCTTTAGATGCCCAAACTCGTGAAGGGGCCACTAAGCTGGAGCTGTGCCGAGAGATGAACGACGTTGCTGCGCGCATGGGCAGTTCGTTTGTAAGTTTGTTTGTTCTTCTTCGAAGATGGGTCCCTCGAGCTAAAGGTTCCTTATTAGTCTGTTGATCTCACCAATCTTGCCCAAGCATCTTCACGCTGGGACAGGATATTCTACACGGGACGTCTTCCAGATGATGTACAGAGGGCAATACTCCAGGAGATTTTTGACATCTCCTTCAAGCAGGAGTTCCTTCTGTTGGACCGGTTCCTGTATATACTCATGCCACAACAAGAAGATGGAGAATTGGAAAACAAATACGACCCATCCATGCGTGAAGACCGGAACTTAATCATCGAAGACGCTCTCTTCAGCAATGGGCCCCCTGCCTTCGGTCATTCAGATTCATGCTTGCGTCAGGCCGCTCTCCACTCGTTCTTCCAAGTCATGAGGGGATGGTCTCGCCCGGAAAGCCCCATGTCTACCCAGACCATCCAAGATGGTCAGAGGTTGGGTTCAAGCCATGTTCGCGCGAAGAAGGAGCTGAAGGACACCGAGTTTTACCTAGCCTCATATTACATTTATGCATTTGCTGGTTTCTTTCGCAGGGCTCCAACTATGCCCCACTTCGTTTAATCTTTCCTCGTTCTTGTTTCACGGCCATGTCCAGCCCTGTCCAGCTGAGGGCCCGACTTTGCAATCTGACGGATAGTGCTGAAAATTTTACTACGTTTTTTTTATATCTTGTTTGAATGTTTTAATCTACTAGAATACTATTGCGGCAGTTCCACTCGATTCAGGCGTGAGACTGATACCAATCAGGGTGCCAAAAGGTGGCGTATAAAAGGTGTGTCCGCAACCCTGGGCTTTTTGGTCTTGCTCTTTTCTTTTCTGCTTCCACTCGCTCTTTTTTACACTCGCTCCTTGTCCCTCAAACCAAACCAAAATGCCTGGTAAGTTTTTTCTAGTGTATGTATATTTCACCTGCTTACGTTCCTTTCCTAGCTTCTACTGTCACCATTACTCCAAGTAAGTGTCTTAGTATAGTTGCTCTTTCCTGTTGTCTAATTTTTTTTTCATGTTCTTTTCCTCAATCTAATTAGTTGTCAAGAAGACATGAGCTTCTGCTGCTGCCGCCATGGCCAATTCTGGAGCGAAAACTAGGACTCGAGCGGCGGCGCAAGTAGTCGGTGCCAATGCTCCTGCCAAGAAGAAGGAGATCAACCTCAAGGCTTTGGCACTTCAACAAAAGAAGGAGGCCCAAAAAAAGTCTCAGCAAAAGGCTCAACAAGCCCGAGACGCAGGTATGTTTTATTCGTATTTTATTTACTTTGTTCTAACTTCCCTACATAGCCATTTGTGAACATGCTAGGGCCATGCGAGAGGCCCAAGGTGATGACGATGACGATGACAACACTGCCGGCCAAGACCTTGAAGGACTTGATGGTGGCAATGACCTTGACGGTCAACGCGATAGCCCAGTTCCTCCTCTTGACGAAGAGGAACAGGATGACCAAGATCTGGATGGTCCTCTTGACGAGGACCCAGATGCTCTGTTATTCCAGGAAACCTTTGAAGGTATGTGTAACTGTTTTTTTCTACTACCGGACCTTATGCTCTTGTGCAACTTTAGGCAGTGGCTCTGACGATGAGCACTGTCAAGCAGAGCGTCATGGCAATGATGAGGACAAGGACAATGATGCCCCTGGCATTGTCGCTGGCCACAACAACAACGACAATATGGAAGTGGATTTGCCGTCCAACCAGGTAAGTATTCTATTTTTTTGTTACCATATCCATTCTTAAATTAGCTTCAGATACAAGTGTCCTCCCCTCCTTCAACGCCTTCCAAAAAGGCTTTGAACCGCCTTCGTGCGTGCCTCGTTCTGGGCAGCTCACCCGCCAAAAGCTCTCGCTCTCGTTCCAGTGTCTCTTTGGATCCCCTCACGCCGCCTTCTTGCCGACGAGGTGGTAAGATCACCGAAAAACACTTTACGCCCAGGACACATCGTTTAGCTATCCTGGGCAAGAGGATGAATTGTTGTGCAACAGCAACTCAGCAACCGTTTCCTTCGGACAAGCATGGCTACAATATGGAGATACTTCAAGACTTGGCCAAGGACTACAAGGGTGAAGATGATATGGTTGAAGTTTTCGCTAGAGTTCTGGCTAGTGTTGATACCCAGCAAGAGCTGGTCCAATTTGTGGGTGTATTTTGTTCTCCTTTTCTTAGAAACTCTATTCATTTATCTACAGCTAGGCTACACGCGCAGTGGGTTTTTTTACCCACTGTATGGCAAAGGCCAGGGAGTGGGTCGCTACTCGCTTTGGATTGCCTGGGAAGATGAATTCCACTGAGGTCAAGCAATTAGTGGGCTGGCTGTTGAAGGATGGTCATTACAAGTATGGCAAAGTTGACATTCATGTAAGATATTTTACACTGTCTTTTCTTTTCTAACATTTCCTTACAGAACAAAACCTGTAATAACAAGCTTCCATTTGGCTGTGAAGGCATTGCCCACATCCTTTGCCTTGAGGTTTTCGCTACCAAAGGTGGTGCCAACATAGAAATCTTTAGGGAAATAGTCAATGTGAGAAAGATTGCTCCAACCACAATTGCCTTGATGATTACTTTTGTTATACATTGCTTTCTCTTTTATTGATTTGTACTGACATAATTGTAGATTGAGCATTCTTTAAATGAATATGTTGAAGGTGTCTATAGACATGTTGAGTTTTCTGATACAGCTAGACCACGGTATGTTCACTTGTCTATTTTATTCCTTTGTTGCTGATATGTGCTATAGCTATTGTTTCCATCTTTCTTCCTTCAACTGCATTGCCAACAAAGCTCCTAAATGGGCCAATAACTTTGCCACTAGTCTGTACAAGCTGATCTTGTAATTGATTGTTTTTTTGTTTAGTAATGTTCTTATAACAGTATCTTGGTAGGACACAGTCAAACAAGGAATTTTTGCTTGATGCGGAAGCTGATGACCTCACCGAAGTTGACATGTTGCTGCTCCTGTTGACAATAGAGGTCCTTCACCTCTCCCATCTTCACCACCACCTCGCTCTTCACCTCTTCACTCTTGAGAACTTGGAGTGCTGTGATTTGTTTTGATCAAAACAATCTCTCTTTTTTATAAAACATTGTCACTCTTTTCTTTCTTTTAATATGTCTTGCTTCTGTATTTATTGGGGGTATCTTAGCTTGTTGCTTTAATCATTATTTAATTTCAGTATGTAGTCAAAGTACTTAGGTAGTTAGATGCTGCAATACAATTGTTGATTTTGATTTATTATTTGAGATATTTAATCTTCGGTTTGCTTGCAGTGGACTTGAGTATGTTCATGTAAGCTTGTGCTGTGCTTTAGCTGTACTTGAAGCATACTGAAGCGTACTTCTATTATGCCTGGGCTTACTCATGATTGACTGAGGCAAACTTGAGATGAGCTGGGGACAGACTTGGGCTTGTCTCAAGTGGACTTTGGTTAACTTGGGATAAACCAAGTGAGACTTGGGTGAACTTGAAGATGCCTTCAGCTTACTGAGGTGGCTTTGAGGTCTACCTGAGTAGCACTAGGAGGCCACTCAGGTGCACCTGGTGAACTTGAGTGTGGCCTGAGGTGGCTTTAAAGCCTACCTGAGTAGCCCTAGGAGACCACCCAGGTGCACTTGGTGAACTTGAGTATGACTTGAGTGACTTGAGTGAGCTTGAGGCCAGCCTGAGTAAAAGTAACCTTGTGAACTCAGTCTCTGGCAGCTCAAGTGTCCTGTCCAACTTAGAGGCTTTCAAGTCGCTAGAGGAGCCCTAGCCTCTCTAAGCTTGCTGGAGTAGGGAGGGTATTTTCCTGATGTCCGGCCATTGCAACTGCAGTCATACCAGGACACTCTCTGCCGATGATTATTTATGCTTCTGCCATTAGTTCTCGATGGTACACAGTGACCAAAGGCCTCAGAGTCGGAGTATTCAACTTGTGGTAGGGTACTTTCTAATCTTTACTGGTACCGTTCTCAACCCATGATAACAGGCCTGAAGTCTCTCCTGTTGTTGTCGGTGTATCAAGAGCTTGTTCACTCCGTCTCTCAACCCGCGCTGCTGCCAAGCAAGCATTCAACAATGCACTTCAACATGGTGATGTCGAAGATTTTGGCCTTGCCAATGCGGTGACTTCTGACGCAGTGGTGACATCTAGTGCTTGATATAATGTACCTCAATAATCTATGTTTTGTTTACCACAAAAACTCGCTCTGTAGTATGATGTATTACTCCGTAAACAAACATCTTCTGTTTTTCTGAAATGCCTGCAGTGCTGAAAAGTGTATATAATTACAAATTGAAAGATAACAAGTGCATATAAAAGGGTAGTAAATGCGTACCATAATTGCAAAGGCACAAAGTACTTGGATGGACAAGGGACAAGTGGCAAAAAGCAAGTAAATGTTATAAGGGTGTTATCAGTTCTCTTGCTGATACAGTAACACCCCACGCTGGTGACGAGAGCTGATTTCATGTGAGTCTTCTAGTGCCCAACACACCAAATCCTCTACCCACTGGACAAGACAGTGAATTTCAGTCTTGATTTTCCCAACCGTAACAGCTTCATCTGCCTCTGGCCCCATCTCAAACAAGATTTTGCGGTAATATAACATGGCCTTTTCCTGAAAATTGTTCAATTCATCAAGTGCATCTTCAAAAACCTTCGATTTGTTCATGCTCATAATATCCTTCAGCCATTGTCGGACTAAGTTGTCGCAGAACTGCTGACCCGAGTTTGCCATAAAATGTTGCAGTTTGGCTTTGAGTTGAAAGGACTTTAGTACCCAATGCTCAGAAGCAGAGTCTGTTTGAGTCTTGTTTGATGATGAAAGAGCGAGCTGGCGTAGATGTAGGGCTATTTACATTCATTGATGTTTTTCCGTGTAGAATAGAAGGCATACATACCTTGTGGGAACCCTGTTCTTGGGCTAACTTTGTTTGTGCAATGTTTTGAGTGTTTAGTTCTATATATTGTGAAGAAGGAGTATGATTGGGTGAGCGAAGCAAATCCAATGTTCACACGTGACCTGAAAAACGAGGACAGCCACAATGAGCGGACACTAAAACGCTTTGGCCGGCTAAAGCGAGCGCGCGGGGCGCCCGACCCAATTTCAGTTATGTATCGAGAGTTACACAACCGTATGGACATCAAATACTTAGAAGGTATTGCAACCTTGAACAGCTTCTTTTCAATCACTGTTTACGCCTTCAGAACTTAACTTCAAGTGTAACTACTGTCATATCAATCTTCTTACACAAGATCGCAACAAGATCATTAGTGCCTTGGTTAGTGCACTGATTTCTCATTCCCTGAGTCCTTTTCTTTTGCAAGGCTGAGCTTAATCTTATACTGTTTATTTGCTGTTAATCTAACATATCATAGCCTGTTGCCATCCTCTTTTTTCTTCTCTTCACTTCCTTCCTGTAACCTGTTACAACAAGCCAGTAAGTAGAATGAAAATAATTATATGTAACTGTTAAGCTTTTGTACTGTTTACTTAGTTATCTTTTTCTATAGCTTTTGATTTGAGTACAGTTGTCAGACCTTTCAGACGGCACAGCTTACCCAGCAGGCCCTCTCTTGAATCATTGGTCCTCTACCAAAACCTGTCCCAATCTCGGTCCCAATACTTATATTGAGCCTGAAAATAATGCTATACTCCTTATAAAGATGTCCACGAGTCCGGGTCCAGGTAAACCCGGATCCGTTGCACGGGTACCTGTGGGCCTCAAGGGGCTACCTGTAACCCGCACGGATCCGTGGGAAACGGATACCGGGATCCGCAGGTATATTAACACAGGTACTTGCAGGTACTTGCAGATCCCAGCAAGTTACTTGTGAGTACCTGCAAGTATTTAGTACTTACAATAATAATGAAATGGGTACTACATGCAAGGTATGAGTGTGAGACACTCAGTAGGTGCTTAATACATAGAATAGAGCACAATGTGGGTAGAGAACAGTGGTCCTTGAGTGATACAAGTCACTGAAGTTAAAGAGGGACTATATTTATCATGATTGTATAGTGTACTACAGTGCATATAGCCACTTGTAACTTGCTACATGCTAGGTGGACACATGAGCTGCTCAGAAAAGGTCTAGTGCATAGAGGAGAGCATATTCCAGCCCTTATTTGAGCGGAAAAAATTTATTCTAGCCCTCTTCACAAATACTTGCAGGTACCTGCGGATAACTCGGACTCGTGGACATCTTTAACTCCTTAGTCGTGCTCTTCCTATGAGAGGGCTTCTCCACCTCATCATCTGGTTCAAAGTTGCTGCTTCAAGCAGAGTCCCCTGGCTGTTCCAGCAACCCAAAAAAGTGTAACTTATCTTGCTTGCATCAATGCACATGCGCCACCTACAGGCCTCCAAACATCCTCTTATTGTAAAATTGTCTAGGCTATGGTATTTATTCTACTGAGTTAAATAACACAGGATTTAATTCACTGAGCTCACCCACTCTGCATCACATGGAGCCATAGGCTTGTGATGCAAAACATATTTCAAAATATTTATACTCACTTAGGCAGTTTGTAAGGAGTTTCTGTAGGTTTGGGAGCTGAATTTGACACATTCCTCGATGGTTTTATCTAAGCTTACTTGGCCAGAGAAATAGAAAATGTACCTACGCATAAGAAGCCTTAACTTCAGCATATTGGCTGCAATGTTTCTCATTGATGGTATCTTTGTTTCTACGGCAGGAAACAGCCCGGATTAGTTCAAAAATATGCACAATATGTATCACTTACTTTGCATAATGGCTTGCTGCATAACGTCGATTGGCAGCCTTACGCTCGGCATTTGTCTTATACGGTTTGGGACGTGCCATGGGTGCTACAGTAGAGAGACTGTATCAGGTATCTTATGCGAGTTTTTGATCACGCTTGTCGTCTAAGGTTTTCCTAATGTCTGAGAATTAGCAGCTCTTGAGAAAGAAGTCTTATCCCGGTTTGCTTGTGCGAGAAACAGGGAGCACAAGAATGTAAGCCTGTGCTTGTATTTACCAGTTTTGGGCTTCAGACATGGAGAATGTTCATTGAGGCGGGGTCCATCACAGGCGCTCAGTTTCTGAATTCTAGATAAATTCAATACTATCGACCTTTCTGAGTCAAAAGTGCCTACCTGGAGTACCTGTAGATGAGGAAAACATAATCAGAAACTACCAGGGGAAAAATCGGGAAGGTCCTTGCATAAGCAAGGAAGAGCAGGCAGAACAACTGTCTTGCAGATAAGTCTAAGTCTTATACTGTTGATGCTGTTGTCTAAGATTTTACCATCCTTCTAGAACCAAGAGCTCAGTGGCTTGTCTAGTATGTATGGAGTATAGGATTGAGTGCCTAACAAAACTTAAGGTTGCGCCTTGATCTACAGAGTTCCTGTTGGATATCACAAGATATCAGTATCATTGTTATGATTGATCAAGCTCATAGTTATCTCACACTCATTATTGACACGTACTTACACGTACTTATTTCCTATCACCCCCATTACCAGTATATAAGCAGTAGCTAGATATACACTACCTCATCCGATTGCCCCTCTCTCAGTGCTGTAGGGGGCAAACGGAATATATTGTGCTTTTCACCCTATTCTGCCGTTGTGCTATATATTATCCCGAGTGGTAATATCGTGTTCTATTTTATTATCCAACAGTTCCACCCAAGAAAAGGTGTGTTAGGCTGAATCCCGAGATGATGGGCGCTTACTTTCCAAATCCTATCTATGATTTTGGAAGTCACTATCTCCCGCACATATATACAATACAGACCTAAAGACTCGAAAGATCTGTCAACCACCAGGCATGCAAAATTAGCTGTATCCATATACACATCCATTAGAGACATTGATTCTAGCGTATATCTAAGACAGTTTCCAGCAAATAATTCTGGATTTCAGGAGAAGAATCACAGATAGTTTATCTATACCTACAGTATACAGTCTCTATGGGTAGTGTACCCACCCGAGCAGTCTACACATCAATGCCTGCAGATGATGATCCTAAGTAGTTTTGCGTTGTGATCAGAGTTCTTGGAGTATCAATAATTCAGATTTCTTTCTCATATTTCTTACTTCATATAAAAGGTAATAATCTCATACATTGCCTTTGACAATGTAAGTTTACCGTATTGGGCAATGTATGAGACTATTACCTTTTGAGCACATGTTAAGGCCATAATCTGTTGAGGGCGCGATTTTGCCATACTGTTCAATGGGACGGGCCAATGGAATGGGTATTTTAATGTGTGCCTGTACTCCATCTTGTCTTGTCGACTAAGATGCCTCTCACAAAGTGTTTCCTGTTTCTATTCTGGGTTCCAACGCTTATTACTGCAGTAGGCCTTATAAAGTCTCTGCATCTGGTCAAAAATACATTCAACATGCAACTTACTTTTATGGTGATCACAACAAAGATGGTCTAGGACGAGAATATTGTTGGATATTTGTCCTGGGCTGCTCAATCAAGGCTGTGGACAAACACATATATACAAATGATGTGTAACTACAACCCTTGATAATGATCTAATAGTAGTCTTGAACCGCCATCTCAGAGCCATCTCAGAGCCATCTGAGAGTCTAAGAGTCTTTATTAACCAACAAATATGAGGTTGAAAGCTTTGCGCAATGGTACTATGGGACAGAGCCCAAAATTTGAGCTGAACATATCACTGGTGTTCCCTTGACTTCTCGCTGGAGTGACAAGGTCTATTGTGACACATTGAAGGTGTGTATTTGGCATTTGAACTATTTTCTGGTGAGTTTCATTACTTTCAGATCTTCCATCTGGAGATGTGTTGGGTGAACTGGTGTCGCGGAGAAGGGCAGAAAGACCTCCAACCTGTCCAGTTCAGTCACCCACATATTTAGTCTTATTAGGCTACACTTTTGTTACATTGACCTTACTAAAAAGACCCAAAAACCTAGGCAAAACCCGGGCAGCTAGGTCATGACCTTGGGATTTAGGTCACGACCTGAGAATTAGGTCATGACCTTGGGATTTAGGTCACGACCTGAGAATTAGGTCATGACCTAGAAAATAGGTCATGACTTAGGTCAGGTTGGTCTTTTCCTGGGGTTGGTAGGTCATGGCCTGGGGTGAGATAGGATATGGTCTATGTGAGGGAGGGCATGGTCTAGGTGAGGGAGGGTATGGTCTAGGAGGAGGGTATGGTCTAGGAGGGGGAGATATAGTCTAAGAGGTGTAGGGTGAGAGTGGAGGATGGTGAGATAGAGAATATAAACAAGAATGAAATTTTTAGAAACATATTGGGATTTTTTACATATCTGTAGATTATGACAAGATTAAGCTAAGTCACAGTGCCCTGTTCTGGGTGGTCAGGGAAGCATGGGACTTACCTGACCTAGCTGATTGAGGTCATGACCAGGTCAAAGCTGTTTTTATTACCAAACAACGCACTTTTCAAACACCTTAACCGGTTTTATGTTTTTTTAATAGAGTTAGATACATGTGGAAATTTTGCAGTGGATGAGGCCAAAGCTGTTTCCATTGCCTAATTGAGAAGTGACAAATTTGCAGTGGATGAGGTCAAAGCTCATTTCATTACTTATTTGAAAAATGACAAATCTGTTGCAGTGGATGAGGTCAAAGCTGTTTTCACTACCTAATTAAGAAATGACAAAACTGAACACACAAACTATGTGCACTCTTTCCCTGAGGACAATAGCTTGTGGTAGACATCCAGACCTCAAAAACTCTTTACACTCTTTCCCTGAGGACAACTGCTTGTAGTAGACATCCAGATCTCTTCTCTATATATAGAACAGGTTGCTCACCACAAATGAAGCCAATGCTGTGGTGGGAAGGGGTTGGATTGCAAAATATATTTTGGATAACTTTTGATTGTAGTGGATGAGGCCAAAGCTGTATGCCCATAAAAGGAAATCAATGAAAAGTGTTGAGTTTAAAGATTGCTTGATATAACATGCAGATTGGCATGGATAAGGGTGATCCTTTTCAACCCCTGATACCCTGATATGTTGTCTACCCTTTCCGAGTCTCAGATATATTTAGATGGCCCCTGGGAGATCAGTCTTTATTGATCTTTGAACTTTCTCATCAAAAACCCTCATTTTTTCGAAATCAGAGGATAAGTATCAGAGCATCCAGGGCAGGGTGGGCCACAGGCTTCTAGGACAGTGTACCCTGGTATAATAGGTACATTTCGACGACTCAGGAGTAGCTTATACTGTGCTGGGGGAGCGGGCTGCAAAAGATTTGTCATTTTTCAAATAAGTAATGAAATCAGCTTTGACCTCATCCACTGCAAATTTGTCACTTCTCAATTAGGCAATGGAAACAGCTTTGGCCTCATCCACTGCAAAAGTTTTGAAATTGCCTAATTAAGAAATAAAAGTCTATTGAAATAGAATTGCCTAATATAGTAATTTATAAAGTCATGACCTAGGCTAGGTAGGTCATGATCTAGTAAAAAAGTAGGTCATGACCTGAATCAGCTAGGTCAGGTATGTCCCATCCTTCCCTGACCACCCAGAACAGGGCACTGTGACTTAGCTTAGTTCACATATGGTACGTGTATATTCTTTGTGTTTTAGCTCTCGCTGACACTTATTCTTTAGCTTTCACAGAACCCAGTACTGTGTGGATATACCCCTAGCCTGACAATTGCTTGGTCAATTCTGTGATCAATTGATGTTTTCTGGTCATATTGTTCTATACATTTTGTACTTAAGCTATTAAAGGAATTTGTACTACTGAGCTTTCGACAGTGGAAAATTCTGTGAGGGTACAAGTGTATAATACCCAATGGGTACACTGTCATACAACGTCAAAGAAGTGATAATAGTCAACTGGTTAGTAGAATGATAATAACCAATTGGTAAACTGCAAGAGAGATGATAATAGTCAACTGGTTAGTCTGGTACATTGTAAAAGGAATGATAATGGCCAGTTGGTAGATTGCAAGAGGGATAATAATAGTCAATTGGTACATTGATGTGAGAAGCAATAATTGACAACCTCACTTCCTCTTTTTTGTCTTGACCCTCATTACTCCCCTCTCATGCAGAACTATAGCGTTCACAGATATGTTGCCAATGTCCTTCAGTTCCCTAATCTAAATATGAAAAAAGCAAGTAATTTTGTACTCTTTTACCTGAGGCACCACTGAAGATAGTTACGCAGTGTGATGGTCAAGACCACAGAATTAGGACTTTGGGAAAGGTTTTAGGCTCTATTCCTGCATGGGGCGCTGCTGCAGCAGTTCACATGGCCATTACACCCGAAGTAAGTGCCAACAACAGTGTACTTGTAGGGTATGTCACTGATTCCAACATTAGTTATATGGGCACGCTGTTTGGCCTGAACACATCTATGGTGATCGTCCTGATTTCAACCACCGGAGTGGACTCCTTGCACAAATGCTTCCAAGCTACACAGGTGCTTTGCAGGTTGATGAAAAAGAGAGCTTTGGAGATACAGCTGTATTGTCTTGGCTTGCGCGATACCCAGAAGATATCACCCCAGGCCGGAAAGAACAGATCAACCAAACGCAGCCGGCCCACACTCTGGTTTACCCTGATGACTGGCCTCAGACGGAGCTAGAGTGGTTGTCGGATGCAGATCTGCGATACACACCTGAATGACTGAAACAACGCAATGCAGTCATCAAAGCTACTCTTAAAGTGTTTCACCAAGTGCATACAGGTCCTTTATTGTCAATATTATTGCTAAGCATTCATATTTAGTGTAACCTTGTATGGCTACAACTTATGCACAATTTAATTGGTACCTCAGTTCTTGATATATACAAAGGTCTGCTACGCGAGGTATATACCATGTTCTGGTCTGTCTGGTGCTGTTCTAACTGAAACTGCAGAAAATCATGTCGTTACTTTCCGCGGGATACCAGCTTCACAAGGATACCATTTGAAAAATGGGCGATGCTATGAAATGGCGTTCCAAACTTCCAACGGCGCTCTGCTTTTGGGATGTTCACAATATCCTTCCAAAGGTTGCATTTCCATGTTAGTTTGCTCCTGTTCCGAAGTACATTATCTTTGATTCAAAACCAGATCAGGATAACAACAATGCAGGGCAGGGAGTGCTAAGTCTTCTACTGAGAATATCCAAGAATTAACGCTCCTATGCTTGATCTCATTCACATTTCCAAGCTTCACCATGTTGAATTGAAAGATTGTCCCGGGCACCGGCTGTTGTCACCTTCTTCTTAGCAAAAGAGTGTCGCCTTCTTCTTAGCACATCAGGAAAAGCTGTTTTTGCCTAGGTGACCCAGAGTGGCCTAAAGCAAACTAGTTGACCTATGAATCCTATGGCATCCTAGGAATTTGGGCTCATACCTTGCCAGTCAAGGCTTTTGAGGATTCCCTAGGCAAGCCTAGGTTTGCCCAAGTTTGCCCAGGTGCTCCTGGGGAACACCTGGCACCTGGGCAAACTTGGGCAAACCTAGGCTTGCCTAGGGAATCCTCAAAAGCCTTGACTGGCAAGGTATGAGCCCAAATTCCTAGGATGCCATAGGATTCATAGGTCAACTAGTTTGCTTTAGGCCACTCTGGGGTCACCTAGGCAAAAACAGCTTTTCCTGATGCAAAAGAGTGGACTTTCCAAGGAGGCTTCAAGGATTGTGGCTACAATGAAAGGCAGGAAGGACACTGGAGGACTTGCATCAGCTGGAGCAGCGGTTCATTGGTGAGCACTATGTCAAACTTCACCCAGATCCGTTTCCTCAGGCTTGTCCTTGCTAGTGCGTATCTTCTATGTCTGGGGCAGGGAGAGTCACACCGAAAGTGAGTTGCCTTAGGAAGAGAGCCGGGGAAGTTACAACACTCTTTCCGTGGACCGCCGCATAATATGGTCTGTCACTCGGAAAGCACGTGAGGTTGACATGCCTAGCTTACCCAAGAAACTCTGTTTATCCTTGTAGTTCCTATCAATCTAACAATGTGTATAATAAGTATCTACCGCTATTCTATTACTAGTCATGCAAATAGTTCCATTGCCTCACTTGATGAGTGCAAATGTGAACTTCTGTCATGCAACAATATTCAACTTGATAGCATGTCGTTCTTTGCATCCACCCACGTCTAAGAGGCTTGGAAGAAAGCATCGTCCCCCACCAGGCACTTTTATCTTTGACGCCAATGATAATCAGATTACTACCTCCTCTAGCGTAGACACTCACCAACACTTGAACTATTCAGGTGCGCACCAAAAAACCCAATTCTTCCCACTCGAGAATCGCACCACAATGCACCTTCCTTCTACTCTCTTGAGGTCAGCCTCTACATCCACTTACTGTCACCAAGATGAAATCACTGCAAATACAACCAATTATGTTGCAGAGGAACAGTCATATGGAGTGGATGCATTCATAACTTATTCCTTTGAACAACCGGGCTTAGACAACAACGACAACATGCTTAACAATAATCAAACCTCTCAATTGGACCTGAGCGATGATCCCGGTGTTACAAGAAATGTAAATCTTTCCTTGCCTGTCTTGCATATAATCTTTTCTCATTTGTTTCCAGGAATTAGCAATATGGGCCTCTTTATACAAGAATGCATACATGCAGAACTCACTATGGCATGAAGGTCCAGGATACTGTAGTACTCAGACTCAATGCCGCTGTGGGTAGTGCACAAAAAGTCCGGTTCGGTCCGGTTCACACTGATATTTCAAGGACTGAGGACCGAACTTCTGGTCCGGTTCAGAAAAATTTCGGACGAAAGACTGGACCATTGGTCCGCCGGACTGCGTCCGGTTCAGGTTCTGAACGTGTCCGGACCCTGAACGCAAAATTCATTATAATTAAAATTCTATTACCTCCTAAATTAATCATCATAGTCAATCCCAAAATCTCCGGTAGATTGTTCAAACTCATAATCATCCAATGCAGCCATAAAATCTACAATATGTTGTGCCGCCTGCTGGGTTGCCGAAATGTGACCATTGCGATAAGCACTCTTTAAAATTTGGAGTGCTTGGAACATTTCTGGGCTCAGAGAGTTACGCACCTTAGTACCTGTAAGTGCACCACCTGAAAAAGCCCGCTCGGAGGGTGTTGCTGAGCCTTGAATTGCAAGATAGTCCCGTGCAATACGTGAAAGAGTTGGGTATGCATCTTGATGATGCTATGTCAATTGTCAGTATTATCACTATGAAGTAATAGAACAAAAAAACTTACCCCCCACCAACGGACAACATCAAACTGTGCTTCACCCTCGCAAGGAATAGGAACTTCAAGGGCTTTTCAGGTAACGCTCCAGCTCTTCTTTTGGTGAGGTACTGATTGTACTGATGGATGCTTGGGCTCGGACAGCAGACATGTTATGACCCGGATCTAAATCCTATACACCCAATCTTTTTTCTTCTGTAACCAACTATGAACACTATCATTAATACTTCTACTTAACATTTTACATTCATTAGTTATTCAACACCATTTGGGTTAATGCTGCACACATTCTTCCAGAACACCAGAATGATCTTTAACAGTCACTGCACAGTCTGCACAGTCATGACATCATTCTAGCTCCACAACTATGATGTCATCTTGCTACTCTACAATCATGATGTCATTCCATTGCTCCGCAGTTATGATATCACATCACTGCTCCACAGCTATGACATCATTGCATAGCCTCTTTACATCAATGACTCAATATCAGTCATTGCACAGCCAGATATCTGAGTCAACTACGGTTCCGCATACATGACTCAATATTAGTCATTGCACAGCATTACATAGTCAGACTGACTCATCCGCAGTATTTCCGCAGTTATGACTCAAATCTAGTCATTCCGCAGCATTTCCTAACTAGTACACATTGCACAGTATATAAGTAGTCTAGATTTACCAATGTACGTGAGACGTATTATTTTTCTTAAATCCAAACCCCCACTTGTTTGCTGTTATCACTTGTGTGAATCACCAGACCAACTCATTGTATCTTGTTGAGCTATCTCCAAGCTACAATACACATTTATACATCTTGTTGAGCTAACTCCGAGTTGTATCCACTAACATTCACCTGTTGAGCTATCTCCTAGTGAATACTTCTTTAATTGCCACTTGTTGAGCTATCTCCGAGTTGCAACTTCCTATTACTTGTTGAGCTATCTCCAAGTATTAGACATTACACTCACTATTACTTGTTGAGCTATCTCCGAGTATTAGACATCACACTCACTACTACTTGTTGAGCTATCTCCGAGTATTAGACACCACACTCACTACTACTTGTCGAGCCAACTCCGAGTATTAGTTCTGATTCATATTACTGCTTGTCGAGCCATCTCCAAGGGTAATCTTATTATTATTTGTCGAGCTATCTCCAAATAATAACTTCTGTGAGTTTTGTATTACAAACTAGTTACTAACTTTACTTGAGCCTAGTTGTTTGAGTATATATTTTTTGCCTAGCGGTTTCAACAAACGGAAAGGCTTGCTCTATAATCTCATTAATTTCTCTTATCATTTTTACTGCTGAGTTACGTACTGTGAAGGTTTGGACGAGACTATTGATCGAGTCATAACATAATAATACGTCTCCACCCGCCCCCATTAAATGTCTACACAAACAACTAGAACCCGCACAGGGTCTCACCAGAACCCTCAAACATTTGTTCAAGGATCTAGTATCCAAACTATTCCAACTGGTTTTAATGCTCCAGGATATACACTGGGACAAGACATTTCCAATGTTGGAAATACCAGCAATTGGACACCCACTGATATTTCAGAAGGTGAAGTTGTAGTAATGCGGAGAGTTCATATTGGATCAAATGGATCAAATTTCAGTGAAACTGTGGTTCAGGAAGTTAGAGTGCCTACTACTGCAGAAATTGCCCAGATCTTTGCTCGTCATGATGACCATTCCACCAGTCATTCAGTTGAACGTGGTTCGCGAGGACAACAGCAGCAAATTCCTGATTTTGCAACAATTATACCTCTACCTTCTTCATATCATAGTCATTCTGCACAATCTGATGCACACAGATCTCAAAGCGGACAACCTCCAAGGCAAAGCAGGGATATAATTCAGCTCTCAGAACCAGAACAAAATCCTTCACCTAGCCACCATTCATCACCTGTACCATCAATTAACAGGAATGTATCTCCTCAAGCAATTGCTCCGAACAGATCAGATACACCAATAATTGAACTCTTTGACTCTTTACATGCACAATATAGAGCTCAACAGTCAACTGTAAGACCAGGTACATCACCTGTCAGAGGATCACCAAAGTTGTCTGTAGTTCCTGAGGAAAGCCAAGAGCATTTTATTGCTCCTAGTAACCCACCTCATGGGTCTACACCTTGGCAATCTCACAATTCTCAGTCAGACCATAATGCTTTAAGTGCCATTAGGAGTTCAAACCAGTCACAAGGACATGAACAATTGCCTGTTCAACCACAAGTTTTGCAACCAGTTTTAACTGTCAGGAACATCCCATCACCAGGTGGATCTTCCAAAAGCTCAGTAAAAAGCTCAGCAAAACAAGGTTCCCATAAGTCAAGCAATAGTGTACCAATTTTGAACCAGCTTCAAAATGAACAAACACAGTTTGACAGACTTAGTCAACAATGCCAAAAATTCTTAGAGTCACTAGGCTATAGAAGCAGTAGTGCTCAACCTTGGCAATGGGTTCAGCAGTTGGAAAGACTAGGTCAGAGAGAGCTTGCATTACTAAGTCCAAGTCTGTATCAGCGGATATCAGATGAAAGGAATAGTCAAATGTTAACATACCTATATGATGAGACACAAAGGAATGAAGTTCAAGTTCTACTGAGGGCAAGAAGTAGCACTAGCATGGAATTAGCACCTTCTGTTCATATGAGCCAGACGGCCAAAGTACAGGAAAATCCACCAAGTGTTCACACACCAGTGCAAACACCACCAAAAGCAGAAGTTCTGCCAAGTGCACATGCCCCCATGCAGAGAAATCAATTTATTGAGAACACAAGAAATGTGGAGGAAACTCATGTTCCACTTACAGAAAGGAACTCTAGACAAAATGAAAGCCCTAACAAGACTGACAGAATTCTTGCCTGGACAAGAAGGGTTCAGCCACCAAGCCCTCAAAATGTTGAGATACCAATTATTCAACCCACAACACATATGCCATTAGCAACTAATCCTGTTGAAAAAATTGAGCAAGTAGTGAGAAATGAACATCAACATGATCACTCTAGGACTCAATTCCAACGAGATGAACCACCTCATGCAAGTGGTAGTCATGTGCTATTGGATCAAGGGAAAAGAAATACCAGACTTAGAAGCAGAAAGGAAAATTTTGCAATACCTACAAAATATGAACCTGCCCAAGCCTCAACAAGTCAGCAAGTATTTCCTGAGACACAAGTTAGAAAACCTACAATTGATTCTCCTCACATTCCAATGCCTATCCAATCTCCTGTGAACCTGGTAGAGCCAACACCATTGCTTACAGAGCATCATAACCAGCTTCCACAGACTCATAAGAACAGTGTACCTAGACCTTTAAGTTTGAATTGGGCTGATGAAGCAAATGAATTTTTGCCAATCAATGGTTATCCATTCATCCCAAACAAAGGCAAGACACCAGTTCAAGCATCAGGAGGAGTGCCACCATCACCCCCACCACCAGATGATCCTGGCAATCATAGTGAAGGGGATGACCAAAGTGGAAGCAACAATAACAGAAACAATTCCCACAGGAATGGCGGACCCAATGGACCCCCTCCACCACCAAATGAAGGTGGACCTCCAAAAATGCCTTGTGGAAGATCTAATTGTTGCTGTTGTAAAGATGGAAAAGATGGAAGAGATGGCAGGGATGGACGTGATGGCAGAGATGCCAATGAACGCGATCCAGAAAGAGAGGAACAGAAAAGAAGGAATGAAGAAGCCACTAGAGCTCTGACAAGAGAGTCAAAACTTGACATCAACAAACCAACACCATTTGACGGATCTAACAGAGCTGCTTGGAGAGCATTTTTAAATTCAGTACTGATAATGTTCAATGCAAAGCCAATGACTTACTCTACAGATAATTCTAAAATTACATTTGCTGCATCATACCTTACAGGAGCTGCAGCAAAGTACTACAATAATCTAGTAGAACAACAGGCCAATGGAGAGAATGAATCCTTCATTCCAGCATTGAATATCTGGTCTGAGTTTGTTAAGTTGTTTGGACGCATGTTTGGTCTCCATGATGAGAAAATGCATGCTCAGTCACAACTAGACAAATGTCTACAAGTCCCCAGGGAGTCATTTGCAGACTTTTTAGTCAAGTTTGAAGATATAGCCAATCGCACTACTTACAATGATCCCGCTAAGAGATGGAGACTTCTGAATCAGATCCGGCCAGATTTGCGCAACCGCCTAACAATGGTTGGGAATTTGCCAGAAACATATCAGGATGTTGTCAATAGACTACTAGATATTGATGGTGCACGAGAAGCATTCAATGACTCTGGACTCGGAAACAATTTCAGCAGTGGAAACAATCGAAATACAGCCACCAATAACCAGCCTATTGACCGCAATCAGTCTGGAAATGGTTACCGCACATCTGCAAACACAACTTTCAATCAGAATAATCCACCAAATAATCGCCCAACACAAGTGCAACCACAGGCAGTCACCACATTCAATAACACACAGACTCAACGACTACCTACTAGAATGAATCAAAATAATTCTAGAAATAATAATGTCAATGAGGCACCAGCTGTAGTAAGAATGGCATGGGTCACTCAAGAAGAGTATGACCAAAGACGCGCAAAAGGGGCTTGCACTTACTGTGGTGAAATGGGTCATTTTGCAAGGACTGCCCACAACGGCGCAATAATGCATCAGGTCGAGCCACATTTATGGACACTTCCAGTGACGCACCCAGCAATATTATGCTTGAAGTTGAAGATGAAATCTTGGATATTGACAGCACACTCTTGGAAGGAGGCATTGAAGGGGAGGAATATGAAGATCTCGACCAGGGAAACGCCCCGACGACTCAGGAAGAATAGGGGAAACCTGTAGTCAAAATGATCATACCCCAATAAATCTGCTTGCAGTACAAGTAGACACACCACCAGCAATTATTTCTTCAATTTCTCTTCATTCATTTGTTATTCACACTAAATTATTCTCTGAAGACTCACAGATGTACCATGCACTTGTTGATTCTGGTGCTTCAAGGTCATTTATTGATGAATCTTTAGCAAAGAAATTTCCTCACCATATTCACAAACTTCCATTTTCAATCCCCTTAAAGTTATTTGATGGAGAATATTCATCAGCAGGAAACATTACTTCAGAATTCACTGTAAAATTATTATATGAGGATGGATCCAAACATGATCTCACCTTGCTTGTTACTCACCTACATCCAGATGCACCATTAGTTCTAGGATTCCCATGGCTACAGAAGTATAACCCACAAATTGACTGGGCAAACTTAATGTTCTCATTCAATGGAGGAGTTAAACTTGCAGCAGCAAAAGTCACTGACATTGAAATTCCAAGGCTATCATACAGGACACACCTTAAACCAACAATTGAGGAAGTTACTGAGCCAGTAGAGAATGTTCAACCAGGACTCGGCCTAGATGACCCACTATTGCTTCATGTGGATGAACTAGAAGATTACTTTGTACAAAAGACATTTGGACATATTCAAACAGAACACATTAGAACCAGTTCTCAAAAATCAACTGAAACTCACCTCAAAAATCAAAAACACAAACAACAAGAGAAACCTATAATACCAGAACCAAACCCAGATTCACCATCAAAACATCCATTTTCCGACAAGAAACCACCGTTGGTTAGTCTTATAGGGGCACCAGCCTTTGCAAGATTAATAAAAGATGGATGTCCAACATTTACTCTCAACATCTCACCCACACATGAGATAGTTGACATCCGAGGAGCAGCTATGCCAAGCAAACCTGTGGCTAAAGCGCAAGGTCAAACAGAAGTACAACCTAACTCAAAAATTTTATCAGAACAGGAAATGTTGGACAAAGTTGTTCCAAAAGAATACCATCAATGGGCTAAAGTTTTCTCAGCTGGAGAAGCAAAAGCCTTACCACCCCACCGCCCTTATGACCTCAAAATTGAGACTGAAGAGGGTAAACCTTTGCCACCAGCATCAAAAATTTATAATCTGTCTGAGACAGAATTAAAGGCCTTGAAGGACTACATTGATGATATGTTAAGCAAAGGCTTTATTAGAGCATCAAGCTCACCAGTGGGAGCAGCAGTACTATTTGCAAAAAAGAAAGATGGATCACTCAGAATGTGTATTGACTACCGGGCACTGAACCGCATTACACTAAAAAACAAGTATCCACTACCCTTGATTGGAAATTTGATTGATAGATTAAGAAAGGCCAAGAAATTCACAAAACTGGACTTACGCGCTGGATACAATAATGTCCGGATTGCAGAAGGACATGAGTGGAAAACTGCTTTCAGAAGCAGATATGGGTCTTTTGAGATGTTAGTCATGCCTAAGGTTCACGGTACCAAATTCAGGTCTATACAGACCACAACAACCTACAATGGTTCACTACCACAAAGATGCTGAGCCGAAGACAAGCCAGATGGGCTGAATTCTTATCTGGATTTGATTTTGTCATTAACTATAGACCAGGACGGCTGGGAGCTAAGCCAGATGCACTCACCAGACGGGCAGATGTATATCCCAAGAAAGCGGCACAAGCGCTTATGAATGAGGGGAATACAAAGATACTCATCCGGCCTGAACAATTGATGGCTTCTGTAATAATGCAAGATGAAATTCATTTGAATAAAATCCGAAAAACTAAGAAGGATACATACTGGCTTGAACATGAAAAAATAGCCAAGTCCAAGGATCCAGGACCCTTCAAAGTTGAGAGTCAGCTCTTGCTTCGTGATGGTCTAATATATGTTCCCAATGATGGAGACTTACATCTGGAAATCTTAAGAATGTATCATGATCACAAACTCAGAGGTCACCCCGGAATTCAAAAAACAATGAAGCTAATCAGAGAGATGTATTACTGGCCTGGTATGAAGAAAACCGTGAGAAACTATGTACGGACCTGCCATGACTGCCTGCGCGCCAAAGGGAGCAGAAGAAAACCATTTGGGGGACTCAAACCCTTACCTATAGGTAATAGACCATGGTCATCAATTTCAGTTGATCATATAGTTGAACTACCAGAGTCAAATGGATTCAATGCTATCATGGTAGTAGTATGCAGACTCACCAAACAAGCTATTTTTGTACCATGCCACACTACAGACACAGCAACTGAGTTAGCAAAGTTGTTTATCAAGAATGTATTTTCAAAACATGGCTTACCTACAGACATAATCTCAGATAGAGGAACCACATTTGTATCCACTTTCTGGAGAACTATATGTCAAGCCTTAGATGTGAAGTTGAACTTTTCAACAGCCTACCATCCCCAAACTGATGGACAGACTGAGAGAGTCAACCAAACACTAGAACAATATTTAAGATTGTTTGTCAACTATGAACAAAATGACTGGGAAGAGTGGTTACCTATTGCAGAATTTGCCTACAACAACACACCTGCAGAAGCAACAGGAGTATCACCCTTCTTTGCAAATAAGGGATTTCATCCAAAACTCACTGTTTCACTGAAGTCACTCCCAAATCACCATGCCCAACTAGTTGCAAAGGATCTTCATGAACTTCATCAATTTCTAAGACATGAATTAATGACCACCAATGAGATATCAACAAAATATGCAAACCGAAAAAGAGAAGACACACCTGATTGGAAAAAAGGGATGATGGTTTGGTTAAACATGAGAAATATAAAAACCAAGAGACCTATGAAGAAATTGGACCATAAGAGAATGGGACCATTTGAAATTCTGAAGAAAGTCTCAACCCATGCATACAAACTAAAGTTGCCTGTAAACTTTGGTAACATTCACAATGTGTTCCATGTGGACCTACTAACACTGCATGAATCTGAGTCTGATCAATTCCCAAACCGCAAACCACCTCCACCTCCACCTATTGAGATTGAGGGTGAAAAAGAGTATGAAGTAGAACAAGTACTTAACTCACGGAGAAACAGACAAAGGTTTGAGTACTACATCAGATGGGAAGGACACCCGCCTGAGGAAGACACCTGGGAACCATTAGTCAATGTGCTAAATGCCAAGGAAGCACTAAACACATATCACACACTTTACCCAACAAAGCCCAAACCAACAGACAGGGAGCTTGAACGTGCTGAAGAGCTCAGAGAGAGGGACAATGGGTGATCAAAATCAATACATTCAAAGAAAAAATAAATAAATCCTACAATGGCAACCCCTAAGAAAAGAAAATAAATTAAAAACAAGGAACAAGAGCTACTTGAGCAAGAGGAAAGAACAGAAAATAATATACAAACAATAACTTAAAGAGGACAATAAAGGGGGGATAAGCCATAGAAAATCTTACAAAAAAGTGCAATAAAATACAATATCAGTCCAGGTCTGCTAGGCAGATCATTGTAGGGGAATGAACAGACACCACCAATGAATCAGAAGAAGATAGTGGAGAAGGGAGATCATGAATGTGTGGAAAGTCGGGAGAGATTTCCCAGCTGTTTGAGAAAGTGACAGCAGAGAACTGTGTAGCAAAGCCTACTGGATCGGACACTTCTTCTTTAAACTGCTGCAGGGCACCATAAATCTCATCTGAGGTGTATGATAATTGATCCTGGATGGTGCTAACCATAGCAAGAACCGCAGAAATCCTCCTAGACCAGGTGTTATCCCTTTCAGAATTAGCTTTATCATGTAGCTCTTCAATCAGAAGAAAGAGAGAGTATATATCGTCGATGATAGCTTCAAGAAAGGGCTGAACATCAGCCTGTGCATAGCAGGCCAAACCGTTTGCAAGACGCTGGAATCAAACAACATTCATGACATATCAATAACATTATTGGCAGGAAATACTTACTTGACGATCACGAATTAATTTAGCCTGGGTATCAAGAAAATCGGGATATCCGCTTAATCTGCGGTCATTCTGAAGATCAGAAATCTCGGTAACCAGCTTCTTGTTGTTCTGTTCAAGACTTTGAGAGTACAGTTGCCAAGCTCTGGCGCTGTCATGATGTTCACGGCCATTCTGCATCAACTCAGTGATAGTTCTACCAATAAACCAAGTCAGAAAGATTATTTAACAGGAAGCAATACAACATACCGGTCTCGCTTCATTAATTCATCCCTGATCCACCCCAGGAGACCATTGAGGTCAGTTGCAGCTTCAGGTGTTGAAAATTGGGCAAAGAGACGAGAAGCGGCAGGATGCAGATACAATTGTGTAAACATTACCAGCGAGTTTGCGGTGTCATCAATAGGAGAAGGAAATCCAGTAGTAGACAGACTGGAAGGGTTGTTATGTGTGGAAGACATGTTGTTTGAGTTGGAGAAAGAAAGAAAAATTGATACAGCTTAAATAGCAGGGAGTTTTCACACAAACCCAGGACAAGACACAACTTCAATCGATGGGTTTCGAGCCAACATGGGTTGAAACGGCGAGTCATTAACTCATGCTCACTGATTTTTCCGAAAATACAAACACAAAGTCCCGGAAACCGGAATAAACATGAGATTTAACTGCCCATTTAAGTTAGAATGCTCACTAATACACTCGGAAATAGACCCGAAACTCCACAGAGATGATTAGTTTCGAGTCTGCATGAGATTCAACTTCCATTTTAATATTTATTGCTCAGTAATCAGCTCGGAAATGAACCCGAAACACCAGATGTGGAAATCTCAAAGACACTCCAAACTCGAAACCAATTAATGACGCCACAAAATGAAATCTGTGATTAGCTGTGATGCACTCGAAACCTTACTCGACCAATGGCATCAAACACTCCCATGTATCCCACCAATCAGCCGCTACTCATAATGACCATCATATCATTGATACACGAACAATTCCATACAATCAAACAATCATGATGGCTAAAGTAAATCTGATCCATGGACATAAGGATACCGGCGGAAACGCCAACACATCACAATCATGATGCCAATGCAACATGTGATTTGCCAAAGTTGGCTTTGACAGTACTCGAGCGGGACAAGCGCAAAATCACACAAACCCGGCAATGCCGCCGCTAGCACTGAAATGATGGGCCGCCACACCTGTTCCAATTGACGTGAAATATTCATGTAAACTCGAAACATGAATAACAAGCTCAAAACTCAACCAATTACATCCAAATAAAATGCCACAGTGACAGAATATTTGCCCAAATCCATAAATGGCCTCAGAGGGTTTCGGCCTTAAGCGGGGGGTACTGTTATGACCCGATTCTACACTATAGGCATATACACACTCTTTTTTCATTTATTAACAACCACTACTATCATTAATATTTTACCACTTAACACTATCACATACATTCATTACTTATCTTCTCAACACAACTTTGGATAATGCTGCACATTACCATGGAAGCTGCAAAGACCCTTCCACACAGTATTGACTCATTATTAGTCAACTCCGGTTCCACTAAATGACTCAATATCAGTCATCCATGACTCTACTGAATGACTCAACATCAGTCATCCGCAGTTCCGCTTAAATGACTCAGTAACAGTCATTGCACACCATTCCACAGTCATGCTGACTGATCCGCAGCATTTCCGCAGTTATGACTCAAATCTAGTCATTCTGCAGCATTTCCTAACTAGTACATATTAAACAGTATATAAGGAAGCCAGATTTACCAATGTACAGTAGACGTATTATTTTTCTTAAATCCAAACCCCCACTTGTTTGCTGTTATCACTTGTGTGAATCACCAGACCAACTCATTGTATCTTGTTGAGCTATCTCCAAGCTACAATACACATTTATACATCTTGTTGAGCTAACTCCAAGTTGTATCCACTAATATTCACCTGTTGAGCTATCTCCTAGTGAATACTTCTTTAATTGCCACTTGTTGAGCTATCTCCGAGTTGCAACTTCCTATTACTTGTTGAGCTATCTCCAAGTATTAGACATCACACTCACTATTACTTGTTGAGCTATCTCCGAGTATTAGACACCATACTCACTACTACTTGTCGAGCCATCTCCGAGTATTAGTTCTGATTCATATTACTGCTTGTCGAGCCATCTCCGAGGGTAATCTTATTATTATTTGTCGAGCTATCTCCAAATAATAAGTTCTGTGAGTTTCGTATTACAAACTAGTTACTAACTTTACTTGAGCCTAGTTGTTTGAGTATATATTTTTTGCCTAGCGGTTTCAACGAACGGAAAGGCTTGCTCTATAATCTCATTAATTTCTCTTATCATTTTTACTGCCGAGTTACGTACTGTGAAGGTTTGGACGAGACTATTGATCGAGTCATAACAATAAGCCCACTTAAGGGCGACGTCATCCCACCCTGTCATTGCCGCCAAGGTATTGAATCGGGTGTTATACTTCCAAACCTGTTCATTCTCCTTCATCCGAATATTACCGAGTTTATCTTCGGCTTCACCCTGGGCATCAAAAAGACCGAAATGGTCTTGAAGTTCCTTCACAAGTGCCGAAAAGGAGTTCATCCATGCCAGGGGGGTTTATCGGGTTCAGATCCAGGATGTCCGGTACAAACCATTCCCAAGCGGATCCGCTAAGGAAGGAAAGAGCATACATGACCTTTTTCTGGTCAGTGAAGTATGAAGGGCGGTCAATAAAGACAAAGGAAAGGGAAACGAGAAACTCCTTGAGTTTCCGAGGTTCAGAGCCGTCGAAAACATCGGGCTCCTTGACTTTGGCTTTGCCTTCCGATGGTTCGGTTGACTTGCCACCGAGGAGGGTCAAAGCATTTGCGATGGAATCGATAGATCCTCCGAATTTGTCCATTAGTTCCAATACTGCACCGGCATCAGGCTGGCCGTGAGCATCGAGAAATCTACCACTGCGGTGGGGACCGCCGGGGGGACCACCACCACCACCATTACCTGGGGGAGGGGGCGGAGGAGGACCACCACCACCACCATTACCTGGGGGAGGGGGCGGAGGAGGACCACCACCACCACCACCACCATTACCTGGGTCGTCCGGAGATCCAGGGGGTCCAGGAGGATCAGGGGGAGCATCCCCATCATCACCATCAGGGTTGTTAGGAGGGTCATCGGGAGGATTGTCGGGAGGATTATCATCCGGATTCTCACCTTCATCTGCAAATCCTCCTTCTCCTGTGTCCTCTGGTTGTTCGACAATCGGAGGCCGGTCGTCACCCGTAGTGGTACGAGATCGGTTTGAGAAGAGAGCTCCTTGGAGCTGTTCGGCAAAGGAAGGGGAAGGTGCCGAAGCAATCCTTCCGCGACGAGGGGTAAGGACTAGTGCAGTACCACTAGCACTGGGCATTTCCTTAATATTGTATTGGTCGACATTGATGTTACCTAGAACTGCCTCAGTAGAGACAGAAGTGTTTGGAACAGCTGTTGCGGGTCCGAAGCCACCCGAGCCACGTCGGTGAGGGTTTCCGGCCGCAGAAATAGAATCATTGTAAGGCACAAATGACTGAGCATTGGCCACAAAGGGATTAGGAGTCTCGGTTGGCTGGATCCGAGTCTCAGAGACTGTCCGAATTCTAGGAGGTTTTCTTGGAGGCATTTGTTTAAAAAAAACAGTTTTGTCAGATACGGTGTTAACGAGTACAAGTTTAAATATACTGTTAAGATCGTGCAAGACCAAAGGGACCTGATCGTATCCGAAAGGTATGAATTGACGAAGTAGGTCTCGGACCGATATCAGAGATCAAAGAAGAAGTGGGACGTGCGGTATAGCTATTAGCTAGACCCTCGTCACGCCGAATAGTCCCGAGATGAAGTTCAAGAGACAAAGATAGATTCGGCTGATGTAACGGCCGACGAGTAAGACGGAAGAAGGATAGACTAGGGCGGAACTTAGTCGGACAGAAGGTCTGGTTTATCCAAGTTGATATTTAAACTGAGGACTACTGTACAAGGTTGTACTACTTATATACTAAGAGTCCGGGGCTTCCGGATCGGTAGAAGACAATAGTCGGAAACGTATACGGAAGACCGAAGTAAGTAATACAATCATAAGACAATAATACTCAATAGATCGGAAAGGGAATATAATCGAAAGATAATAAGAACCAATTAGAAAGTAATCCGAAAGGTCCAATGGCGGTACGTCATCGGACGAAGATAACAGATAAGATAGGAAGATAACGAAAAGAGATAAGATGACAGAAATAGACGGGATGGAATCGGAATGGTGCTGGGATGATAGTAGAGGTGATCCGGCGATGAACCGAGGGATGCCGATGCGGCATGGTCGTAACAGATTGTAAAGTTGCAAGGACAGGAATATAGGTGATACAATGGGACTGCAAATATGAGAGTTGCTAAATTTAAAAGAGCAAAATACCGTGCATACCCATTGTTAGATAATAGACTGTAAGTATTGTCAAGTTGGAGAGACAAATCTGATATATTGTATGTGTGTTTTTCCGTTCATGCTTGCCAGCATTTATGAATAGCGGAGCAATTAGAACGGCTTCATCCAAGATATTGAGGCAAGAGAACTGCAGAAGGTAACACGCTGTTTGACAAACTGGACACCTCAATCACCAATCAATCACATCAAAAAAAATCCCTTTTGACTTAAGGTATTGCCAGATGCAGCAGAGAGGCAAGGATGCAGGAGATGACATTGATGAAGTAACATCCGTTGAGGTTTAGTTTTGAGTCCCAGTTGTGCATTCAGGGGTGTACATTTCCCAAACATTTCCTCGGCGGTCCGGAGGCAAGCTTTAGCTTTCTTGTACATTTGGCAGATCTGGTGTGGGTAAAGAATTGGATGGAGAGTGTACCCCATGGTACCGGATAGGAAAGAGGGTGAAGCAACAGCAGAGGTATTGGTAGACTGGGGCTAGTACTGTTTGACCGGTACGCGTACTTACTAAAACATCTGGATTTTGGAAGGTGTTGTCTAGGAGCAGTGTTGACTATTGAGTTACTTATTGAGTTATTGAGCGTATAACTCCATGTTTTGTGTATCAGAATGTAGTGGTTTGGTCAATGGAGAAGAGCTTGCTGAACCGTACTCTTTACTGGGGTCAATACGTCAATGCAACAGATACAATTATTAGAAACTGCAAGTGAGTACATTAATACACTATGAAAGCCCACCGTGAGCGTGAGCGCCTCACTGCCCTGTCATCTGAATGTCTAGGTTGGCTTGTATAATTTCTGAAACTCAGCCAAGATTGTCTTCCATTCCTCTGCCATTTTCTCAGCCTTCTCCTTGGCCTTCTCCCCCTCCTCACTAGGTTCACCCTTAAAAGGTACAAAGTGGTCCTGACCTGGCTTGCCTTTGCTAATGGCAGTGTACCATTCGTTGGGATCGGGCCTCATGCCCCCTGGGACTAGCTTCCGACCCCCATCAGTATACCCATCAAGCAAAGCATATATGTATGAGGAACGCAAGGAAAACCAGATCCCAGCAAGTACTCACCCCGCCTGCAAACCACCCAAAACACGGATTCGCATCAGTACACTCTACTGGCAGTCCGGTGATTTTGAAATAAACCCATTGCCGGTTGTCTTTTGATGGTGCATATGAACCTTTGTAGGCTATTTCGGCCTTCGTATTATCCAAGGCATTGAGCGCTTCGGTCATGCTTGACTCTCTTTTTGATCGGAATTTAGTGTCGCCGGTTCCCTGCTCTGCACCTGTTATATCAATGAAGGTCACGGTGGCATGCCCCTCGCCCTGACAATATGTGAGTATTAGGTATAATGACGATTCGGCTTGTGGTACCGTTGATGACAATCCGGCTTGTGGTGCCATAAACTGCAAGTTAAACTCATCCCAAATGAGACCCCATTCCTTATCCTTTGATAACCTGTCTGTCTTAACCTCTGGGGGTTCGCCCATAATAGATTTAAACCGGTTCCGGCCTGGGGGACCTTTGCTAATGCCCATATACACCGCGCCCAGGGGGCTGCTGCCACCTCTTAGAACATCTAACAAAGCACTTATGAGGAAGACAAGGAAAACAAGATTCTGGAACAAGTGCTAACCCCCATATGCTATCCATCCAAAACATGGATTAGCATCAGTGCACTCCTTGTGCACTCCAGTGACTGTGAAATAACCCCATTGCCGCCCAGACCCCTTGGGGTTCTTGTCCATAAACCTGAGTCATAGGTTACCTTTCCGGCCAACGACAACCCAGTTGCCTCCTGGAGCGCGGTGGTGAAGGCCTTTTTCCAACCGCCAACTTCATCAGTTTTCACTTGATTTTACGGGGGTTTACCTGTTTCGTGATCAATGAAGGTCACGGTGACCTTATTCTAGCAAGATGTGAGTCTTAGGTACAGTATGATTAACCAGCATCAAGCACTTACTTTCCGACGCTGCTGTATTGCTAGACCCATGGGTCTTTCTGGTCTTTCATCCACCGGTAGAGAGCACACAGCAAGTATTGAGCTAGCAATGAGTGAAAAGAGAAGAGGAGTGGCAAAGCGCATTTTCGATAATTGTATCAAGTGAATGGTGATATTACAGATTGCCAGCAAGCTGTATTCGAGTGGGAGATTGGTGGGAGAGTCACTGAACCTGCAGAACTACTGGAACATTTCCATTCACAAGCTGCTTTTTATAAAGACCTATAGTGGATATGATTGGTCAAACCCAGACCCACCTGTAAGTCAGCTCGCCCTTGTGAGTACTGTATGACAGCCCCCCCTGTAAGAATAAGTTCATCATTCCATGGGAATGATTGAGGAATGACTCTGTACACAGGATGGTCCCAGAGCTGAGTGTTCAAACATTGTTAGATCACAAGCCAATGTTAACGTTGGCAACGTCAGCTGTACAGGGCCTACTACTACAGGCAGTGACTTTGTGACTTGGCAGTTCATTTCCGAGCTCAAGAACTTACACATTAGCATAGGGGGGCAATCATAGGTGGCCATAAGGTCTGAGTACTGTTAGCTGCGAATCGCAATTCTATGATGGCGTGGTGGCAGAAGTGATTAGACGCCAGTACACTGACTTGCCATCTATTTCCATCACATATCTGGCCTTGAGCAGTAGTATACTGACTTGACCTTTCATTCAAGGAGTAAGTGTCTTGCACTCAATAGTTGTAGTACTAGTTATGGGTTAGGGGTCAGTATTGTTTGATCATTGAATGACTTTTAATTCACTGGAAACACTTTGAAGAACCGAAATGAAGTTGCTGGATCATCTTCCTTGATCCATCCATTGACAGGCCTCCTGAGTGTAATATATGTTTGTAGACTCGTTATCCTCAATCAAATGCCCCGAAAGTTGACAAAAGATCGGGCAAGTGAGCTCTTTTTTCCATTCCTCTGAATATTGAATGCTATGTTATATACATAGTAGTTCAAAGTAGTGCCACCTGTATGGGCATTTAGCGAAATGTTGAGTTATATCTGAGGTGTATGGGGAATTCCTTCTTGACTCTGCCTCGCCGGTTGAGGATGATGAGCATCACCACATCATCGGGCCACAGATGTAAAGGATATCGCCGTGAGGAGGTAACATTTACTCCTGATGCCTTTCTGAGGAGTACAGTCCTGGTGTATCTGGAGCCTTCGCTGAATGAAAGATGTGTCTTTTGTGGGAGACTCGTCACTATGGACGAATGTTACGGTATGTTTTAATTTCTGATTCTTGTTTCAAAGGGTTTGCAGCTGACCGTTCAGTAGCTTCTGCATAGAGATTTATACACTCTACTTGTGGGACTGCTCTCACTACTGAATCAGCTTTGCTGCCAGTGGGTAGGCTCTTTCATCGGATTGCTTTCTAAGCATTCTGACTCTTTCACAAGGACATATAGATGTTATCCATAGTGTGTGGCGGAGATACGCCTGTCATTATTGTTCCAAGAAATTTACTTACTTATGCACGGCCAAGTAGCGTCACAAACAAGCAAAAGGCTCCTGGATACGAGGCTACACTTCATTTCCTACTTACGCTGACGAAGTAAATCTGACTTCAAAGCAATAGAATTGTTCTCGATGTCTCCGGAATCCCTCCTTCCTCCGACAAAGGTCAAAGGCTACAAGAAAGATGCGAGTGACAGGCTAGGAAACTTGAAACCGCTGGTCTCCGCTGCACCCCGAAACAGCTACTATAGTAGTTCCAGTGAACCTTGCGGGCGAGAGTTGGTATATAAATTTTTGGGCTCAAACATTACTCGAACATATGTATGTATAAGGAATCGTCAAGCTGTTGAGCTCCATACGAGTCTACGTGAGGATCTCGACATTATTAGGTATACTTACAAGGCCTGAGTAGTAGTTACTTAAAGTAGATACTTATCTAACAGCTCTGGACTTGTTCTATGTAAATTTTCACTTATGAATCTAGTTACCTTTCTATCATCTCACAGTCTGATTAAGACTACTTCTAATCAATCTTAACTTGTTTATTCCATTCTAGAGGGAGTTTATTTTGTAGAAAAGACTACTCAAAGCCACCAAGGAACTTGAAGCTACTCCTGCACCAAAAAGCATGAGAGTTTCACATCTGGAGCCCACTGCAAGGGGGGTAAAATCCAGTAAGAGTCTTTTTGTGAATAAATCCCTCTTCTACAGGCCAATACAGCCCAGCCACGGCGAGAAGGCCTCCGTCCATGTCGATTGTCTCCAGAGACAGAAGCTCTTCTCACTTCACTCCAGTTGGCCGAGTTATCCTTCGAAGTCTCAGATTTATTTGAGCTTGTATCGGACAACAAGGCTATTCACAACAACTTATCTTTGATTGATGTCTGTCTTGATAGTCAATCTTCTCGGTTGAGCTCATCTTGCCAATCATTAGTGTCAAGCTTAACTCGATCACTAAATTTGTCTCCTGTCCAGGAGCCTCGCCTGGATTCGATCTCTTACCCGGACCTGTCTGCAAATCTATCCTTGAATATGGCTACTACTACTACTCCTCTCCCGTCCTGCAGCGAGCGCAAAGCGCCCAAGTGGGACTGCCAGTACAAAGAACAACTCCCCACCTTTTTTGAAGAATATGAGACTGTTGCGCATGAAGCCGGCATCTCTGGCGATGACGACAGGATGAAGAAGGAAGTCCTCCGATATGTTGATGTGCTAACTATGTGCTTTTGGAGAACTTTAGATACTTATTCTGGTGTTGCGAATACATGGGTCAAATTCAAAACCGAGGTTTTGTCTCATTACCCCGGAGCAGAGAAATTGCCTGAAGCTACTACCGAGGATCTGAAGAAGATCGTTGTTAAGCATGCTAAAGAAGGTGTTTCTAATACTCAATCGCTCGCCCAATACCACAGAGAATTTGCCACTACTGCTAAATCATTGGCAGATCATGATATCCTATCCGCCGTTCAACTTGCTAGCTTCTACTTTCAGGCATTCCCTGATTCAGTTAGGACCCGCCTGGATACTCGTTATTTGGGTATTTACGTGTAGGTGTGTGAAAGGTTCTATAAAACAACCTAACAAAAACACTACCGCACCTAACCAGACTATCAATATGTAAGGGAGCGAGGGCGGGTTGTCAGAGATTCCCCAAGGGAAAGTTTGATAGTATCGGAGGTATGCACGCGGTTGCTCCAGGTTCAAGACCGTTGCGTTAACATGGGTAACTAAGCTTGGACAACTCTTAGAACTGAGTCGAGGGAAGCCCAGCTGGGTGTACATATGTACGAGGGAACATCGGGATGTCCGAATCAATATAACCAAACCAAAACCAATAATGCGTATGTGTCCAAAACCAAATAATCAAAACCAAAACCAATACAACGAAACTAAGATTCTCCTAGGCAAACTCTGGCACTAGCTAGAATAGTAACTTCGAGGTTTGTCAACAACCCTAGGCAAGCTCTGGCACTAGCTGCTGTGATGCCGTAAAGTCCTTGACCAAACTCTGGGCCAAGCTACAATATTGTGAGTGAACTTAATCACTAGGAACTCATACCACAATCTTAGTGGCTTGCCTAACTTCACAGGGAAGTCGACTAAGGAACCCTCACTCTGGAGCCGAATAATTCCTTACTAGAAACCGTCCCCTCTAAGGAAGCAACTAGATTTAAGGTCGATCTGGAGTTCGAGGGAACTCACATGCTCAAGACTCGATCAGATTCTCAAGTGGGCCAAAGGAAGTTTGTGAAATTCTATTACAGGCCAAATTCTGCCGAGCAAGTAATATGACAGTAAATCAAACTCCTTGAAGAAACTATCAGTCACTCTGCGGTAAAGCGTCGAGACTGGCTAACAACTTCGTGAAGCAACTAACACTTCTCCGCGGGAACACGTAGAGAGGTGACCAGCTACTTACTAGGTGAAGAAACTAACAACCAACTCGTAGTTAAGTAGAGAAGTGTCACGCTACTAGTCCCGAGGACGTTCTACGGAGCTCACTTCCTAACATACAAATTGAGGGAAAGATCCTCTGAGGTGAAGGAACACAACCAATCTCGTACAGGGGAGGTGGCAAGTAACTTCTCTTATTGAATAAATATATCTGGCTTATATACTGAGTAGAGAGAGTTTAATACAAAAAATAGATGAAACAGATACAGAGAGAGACGGAAAGAGAGTGGAACAGAGGAATCTGGCTCGGAAAGGAAACTCCAGCCTATATATGGTACACACAATAAAGAAATAGTCCATTCTTGGGTATATATCAGAGGTAAAATATGATTTCATGAGGATTAACATAGTTTTAGAGTGTTTTGATCCGAGCAAGGTTTCTCCAATTACTCCACAATTCTCCGGGGTCAGGAGTACCTTTACGCTTCATGATCACTCGCCGCCCGGTTTCCATTGGGTGAGTTTCATTCTATTCCTCAGATAGTTTTGTCCATCCTGAGTGTGATTAACATTCTCTCAGAAGGCCAGTTGTCTAGCTTTCCAACGGCACCACTTATGATAGTCTTGAGCAACTGCACTGAGTATGTACAAGTGATTCCCAATAGTCGGCTTTAACGGATAAGACCTTCCGTGTATGATTTCTAAGATCAAATGTTTCGATTTGCCAAGGCTATCCCGGTGCGTAGCTTTCCATAGGACCGCTAAGCATGTTTCTACCGTCCTCACGGTTACGACCGGTGCCGTGAATAGACTTCTACGGTTTCCTCGGGATCGTTCTGGTCCATTGTTACAGACTGTAAAGTCCACATCTTAACATAGCTCATTGGGGGTCTTAGTGCGAGGGATGCCTTCCCTCATAATTCCTTCCTCGAGTAACACATTGGCTTAGTACTTATCCGCTTCGAGATGTCCTGTAGTTTAGAGAGTATGCACTCTTGGGTATAACTAGATTGACGATCTAGCGTTACATCTCCGGGCAGCCCAGGTATCCTTGCTAGCTTGGCTCTAGGCTACGCTTGTGGGCGTACCTTCACAGCTTGCTGAGTATTATTGTTAAGTTCTTTGCCTCGGCAACAGCTATCATGCTCGGGCTCCGTATAACTCTCTTATTGCATTGTATAACGCATACAAAATGTCAAAATGTATGGTTACATGCCTTAGGCCAATATTAGGCCTAATAACGCCTCTGCCGTTGACCGGGCTGCTGTTAGACGTGATCACAGGGAGGATATGCGATCCTACGAGGAATCAATTACTTGTAATGACAAGGCTATTGGGATCATCAAAGAGCACCTTGCGCCGGAGCAGCTTCTTCTCATTGAAAAGCTCACATCCGCCAAGGACGTCTGGACTAAGCTTAAGGAAGCTCATGCTGGCACCACCGCTGGTCTTGAAGCCTTCTATATCAAGTGTGGTATGATGGATAAACGGTATGAGCATGGTGATAACATGCAGGATCACATTAACTTATATGCTCTCGAGAACAAGAAGCTCTCTGACACTGACGCTTTTGGAGACCAGTTCCTTGCGGAACTTATGCTCACTTCTCTTCCTCGTACTATTGATGACTCTCCTAACACTTGGGAGACGTTTACCATTGTCACTCTTGCTGCCGTTACTCAAACAAACAAGCTCACCTCTTCTTTTGTCACCTCCCGCCTCATTGCGGAGTATCGATGTCTCACTTCCGGTGATGATTCTTCTGAGGCGGCTAACGCTGCCGCTGTTAGAGGGAAATCTAAACCAAAGAAGAAACCCAAGAAAGGTCTGCTCTGTTCCTACTGTCACAAAGGTCCTCACCTTGTCGAAGACTGTAACCACAAGAAGCGAGATGAGGAAGCATCCCGCCGCACTGCGTCCACTCCTAGAAGCAGTGGGAGATCTAGTAGGAAGCCTACTGCCGCTGCCGCCTAACACTCTGATAGCGATAGCTCATCAGATGAGGAGGTCAGTGCAAAAGTTGCTTCCACCTACTCAGAATTTCCCTCTGTCTGTCATTCAAGTTCTGATTCTGTCCATGTCTTTATCTCCACTGATGTTGCCACCTTCCTTGCCAAGACAAGCAACAATGAGAGTTACATTGACTCTGGGTGCTCTTGCCACCTAAGTCCACGTCATGACTGGTTCAAACATAGTTTGTACACCAAACTCGACAAACCTGTCCCCATTCATCTTGGAGATGCATCTACCATTTACGCTGTTGGTAAGGGTACTCTTCAGTACCTCATGGATACGCCAGATGGAATCATCACTGGTTTTCTACCCAATACGCTACACGTCCCAGATCTCGCCGCCACTCTGATTTCTGTCTCTCAGCTCACTGACAAGCGCAAACACACCATTCTCTTTGATGGAGAGGAGTGCTTTGTCAAAGCTCGAAGCTCCGGCCGGTGCGTTGCGTCTGGTCGCAAGACCAAAGGAGGTCTTTACCTTCTTCATGCCCGTCCGCTGAAATCCCAAGAGTACGCAAATCTTGCTACCACATCCCGCTATATCGACATTAATCATGCTCACCGCTGCCTAGGTCATCTCGGTCAAGACAACATAAAACGTCTGATCGCAAAAGGCATGGTAACGGGCATTGATGAAGTGGGAGGTCAAATAGAGTTCTGCGAGTCGTGTACAGCCGGTAAACAGCATGTATTTCTGTTCCCATCATCCAATAAAAGGGCCTGTTGGAAACTAGATTTAGTTCACTCCGATGTTTGCGGTCCATTACCCAACTCTATCAATGGTGGCTATAGGTATTTCATCACCTTCATAGATGATAACACCCACCACTGCTGGGTTTATTTCCTCCATCACAAATCGGAAGCGTACCGATGCTTCCGCGAGTGGAAGGCTATGGTAGAGCTCGAGACTGGGCTTAAGCTCAAGGTTTTTTGTACAGATAACGGTGGAGAATATACCTCTGATCAGTTCGAGGATTATCTCCGTAACCTTGGTATTATCCATGAAACCACAGTCCCTCACACCCCACGGCAGAATGGCGTTGCTGAATGCTTCAACCGCACTATCGTTGAGCATGCCAGATGCATGATGCATGATGCTAAATTTACTGCTGGGTTTTGGGTCTTCGCCGTCATTATTGCCATCTATCTCATTAACCGCTCACCTACCTCACGGCTTCCTAATTCTACTCCACACGAAGCTTGGTCTGGCATAAAGCCTTCACTCAAGGAACTCAAACCTTTTGGCTGTCCCGCCTATGCTCATATCCCCAAATCAAAGCGTACAAAGCTTGACTTTAAAACTCGTAAGTGCATCTTTCTTGGTTACAAAGTGCACACCAAGGGTTACCTTCTGTGGGATCCGAAGAAGCGAAAAACTTTTGTTTCATGAGACGTCATTTTTGATGAACGTCCTCACCCTCCTGGCCCGCCTTTACCCATTCCGGATCTTTCGCAGATCCTTTGCAATGGTGAGGTGCCTGGAGATGGCCTACCTGGCTTTTCTTGAGTGGGAGATGCGTGGAAAGATAACTCTCCCCCTGTGACTCCAGCGGTTCTGCATCCTCCTGCTCCATCTTCTGAGGTTGATTCTGAGGATAACGTCGGTGACTCTCGCCCATACTCCCCTGATCTTCCTCCTCCCAATGACCCTCCACCGGCTCCACCTGCTCGCCATCGTTGTACAGAACTTGAACTTCTTGGGCCTGTTCCAGAAGTAGATGGTCCACGTGCTCGTCGCCTACCTGCCCGCTTCCGTGAAGAACCTGACATTGTGCCAGATCCTCCTGAAGCTGCACCAGGCAATAGACCAGATGTTGCAGAAGGTGTCGCCATGGCCTTTGTGGCCACTGTCCATGCTCAGGGAGTCTCAGAGCCCCGCACTCTGCAGGAAGCACTCCACGGTCCTGACTCCGCCTCTTGGCTGAAACATCAGGAAAAGCCGTTTTTGCCTAGGTGACCCCAGAGTGGCCTAAAGCAAACTAGGTGGCCTATGAATCCTATGGCATCCTAGGAATTTGGGCTTGTCCCTTGCCAGTCAAGGCTCTTGAGGATTCCCTAGGCAAGCCTAGGTTTGCCCTGGGTTTGCCTAGGATACCCTAGGGAATCCTCAATTCCCCAGGTGTTCCCCAGGAGCACCTGGGCAAACCTGGGCAAACCTAGGCTTGCCTAGGGAATCCTCAAGAGCCTTGACTGGCAAGGGACGAGCCCAAATTCCTAGGATGCCATAGGATTCATAGGTCACCTAGTTTGCTTTAGGCCACTCTGGGGTCACCTAGGCAAAAACAGCTTTTCCTGATGAAGCTGTAGACAACGAGCTCAAGTCTCTCATTGATATGGGAACTTTTGAGTTTATTGACAATTTGCCTAAAGGTTGCCGTGCTATTAGCTCCAAGCTTGTCTTTAAGATTAAGCGCCTCCCTGATGGGACCATTGAGCGGTACAAGGCACGCTTAGTTGCTCGAGGTTTCTCCCAGATGCCTGGTTTAGACTTTGACGACATATTTTCCCCTGTGGTCAAACTTACCTCCATTTGTGTCCTTTGCGCCCTCGCCGTGCATCTAGGCCTTCACTTCCACCATCTAATGTTGATACCGCATTTCTCAATGGTGAGTTGGAAGAGGAGCTCTATATGCGCCTCCCGAACGGCATTAGTGAACATTCTGGTAAAATTGTTCGTCTCCGCCGCTCTATCTATGGCCTCAAGCAGGCCTCCCATGTCTGGAACAAACTTCTTGATGCAGAGCTTGAGAAACTTGGCTTCCGTCGTATCCATGCTGACTACTGCATTTACGTCCTCCAACATGGCAAGTCCATCTGCTTTATTGCTGATTACGTTGATGATATTGGGATTTTATGCGATGATCTCAAATTCATGCAGGAGATCAAGCACCGGATTGGCCAACAGCTTTAAGATCAAGGATCTTGGTGTTATCTCACAGTTGCTTGGCATTGCCATTGACTATGACCAAGAAAAGTGTGTCCTTCGGCTCTCTCAGACCAGATACATTGAGGAATCACTCAAACGTTTCCACTGTGATGATGGCATCACACGTCGCACCCCCTTATCATCTGGAGTTAAGCTTTCTAAAGCTGATTCCCCATCCACAGATGCCGAGAAAGAGGCTATGGCTGACAGACTCACGCTATACCAGGCTCTCATTGGTACTCTCATGTATGCCATGCTTGCTTCACGCCCAGATATTGCCTTTGCTGTAGGTATTTTGAGCCACTACTGCTCAAATCCAGGTGAGATTGATTTAAATGAAGCTCTGCATTGTCTTTCGCTACTTGGGTGGTACCAAAGACTGGGTTATTGAGTATGATGGCACAATCATAGATGAACTCATCTCCCTTATCCTTGAATATTCTGATTCAGATTGGGCTGGTGATGTGGATACTCGACGATCCACTAGTGGATATGTTTTCCTCATGTGCGGAGCTGCTATTAGTTGGAGCAGCAAACTTCAAACCTCCCCAGCACTCTCTTCTACTGAAGCTGAGTACATGGCTCTTACTCGTACAGCACAGGAAGCTATTTGGCTTCGTCAACTCCTTGAACAGCTAGGTTTTCAGCAAACCAAGCCTACTCGCTTGTTGGGTGATAATATGTCATCTATTGCTCTTTCCAAGAACCCTGCTGATCATCCCCGTACAAAGCACATTCAACTTCGTCACCACTTTATTCATTTTGCAATCTCTGATGGCCAGATTGATCTGGACTATGTTCCAACTGCCCAACAAGCTGCTGATGGATTTACAAAGGGATTATCTGGTGAGAAGCACTTGGCATTTGTGCGCATGCTAGGTATGAAGCCACGCCCAAGTGGGAGTGTTAAAAGTTGATGATATCTTATCTACTTATGTTATCTATACATTCGTGGACTTTTACCTCATGGGCACATGACATTTGCGATCCAGCTCGCAAATGTCACCTGACCACTAATTCAGATGTACGTTACCTTACATACATTACGTGTATCACATTCTTTTTAGTTTTTACATAGATATTAGCACCTCAGCGTCGTTCTACCACTGTCGCTGAGGTTAGTACTTACATTCTTTGTTTCTTTACTCTATTTACTGACTGTGTACCTAGAACTCTCTTTTATTTCAATAGGTACATAATATAGCGTCGTTCTACCACTGTCGCTGAGAACTCTCTTTTATTTCAATAGTTTCAATAACTTATACTGAATGCTAAAGAGCAGATACGTCCCCCATATTTATTAGTACCGACTGATGATGAATCCTTCAGACAGGTGGCCCTAGAGTCTTTATGATAATGGTGGGAGAAGGTGCAGGCGTTGGGGGTCTGGGCCGGGAGGCGTTGGGAATAGGTCCATCAGAGTCCAGGGAACTTGACCACTATTGTCCAAGTTGCAAGCAGATTATTGGTTGAACCAGGTGAAAAGGATGCATACCTTGAGCCGGGGGAGGAGATTTGTGCATGCCGGCAGTGCATGATGGTGCGTGCATGCGTGTTGGTGCGTGTAGCATAAGTACATGTTACTATATGTTGGTGCGTGTTAGTGTTGCTAAGTTAACTTCAAAGTTGCTTTTCAAGGTAAAATAAGGGCTTCCCATGGCTCAATGACTTGTATGTCACTGCAGGTAGGTCTACAAGAAGCCACTATGTATATAACTCTAAGATCCTCCCTAGAGATGTCCACGAGTCCAAGTCTTCACAAGTACTTGCAGGTAAGATCCGTGGGAAAACCTGCAAGTATGTGACTCGCGGATCCCAGGATCCGTTTCCCGCGGGTCAGGCGCGGGTCACAAGTCAGACATTTGCAATTTTCGGTTGACTTGCAAGTACTTGTGTGACTTGTGCAAGCAATATGAAATCAAATATTTGTTGTTGGTGATCAAAACTTACAGTAATTAATAGTATCATATTTATTATAGTACTTATCAAGTACTGCCACACATGTTTGAGGTTGTAGACAGCTCACAGCGAGTGAGCGCTTATTTTAGCGCCCAATCGCCGTAGGCTGTCTACAATCCAAAGCCTAACTGTCAGTACATTTTTACTTCATACCATAGTATGAAATTAGTGTAACAAGTAAAGTACAGGTTTTTAATAGCATTATACACTGTACAATCACTGTATGCAAGTAAATAATGGTAAATACTTGTGAATATAGCTGTAACTACTTGATTAGTGTGTGGATCCACAAGTACTTGTGAGACCCGCAAGTAATACTTGCGAGTCAGTGACCCGTTTCCCACGAGTCAGCCGCGGGTCACGAGTCAGGCCTTTTAGGCCACAAGTACTTGCGCTCCGGATCCAAGTATACTTGGATCCGGACTCGTGGACATCTCTAATCCTCCCCATATTTATCAGAATAAATACTTTTTGTACTTTGCATACACGCACCAGACATGCACCTGTTGACACGCACCACGCACTGACATGCACCCGTCACGCACCACTTTCACGCACACGTGTCAGCCCAGCACGCACCCATGTGCACGCACTGATCTTACACTGCACGCACGCACGCATCAACACGCACCATTGGTCACATGTCACACTTTATTTCTATAATGACTACGAGAGACTTACCTTACTGTTAATTATCTGAATTTTGGATGTATCTGGTACCAGTGTATCTCGGTATTTGGGTATTTACATGTAGGTATGCGAGAGGTGCTATAAAACAACCTAACAAAAACACTACCGCACCTAACCAGACTATCGATATGTAAGGGAGCGAGGGCGGGTTGTCAGAGATTCCCTGGGGGAAAGTCTTGTAATATCGGATGTACGCGCGCGACTGCTCCAGGTTCAAGACTGTAGCGCTAACGTGGGTAACTAAGCTTAGACAACTCTTAGAACTAAGTCGAGAGAAGCCTAGTTGGGGTGTACAAGTGTACGAGGGAACCAGGTGTGTATGTCCAAATCAATTAACCAAAACCAAAACCAATACAACGAAACTAAGATTCTCCTAGGCAAACTCTGGCTCTAGCTAGAATAGTAATCTCGAGGTTTGTCAACAACCCTAGGCAAACTCTGGCACTAGCTGCTGTGACGCCGTAAAGTCCTCGACCAAACTCTGGGCCAAGCTACGATATTGTGAGTGAACTTAATCACTAGGAACTCGTACCACAATCTTAGTGGCTCGCCTAACTTCACAGGGAAGTCAACTAAGGAACCCTCACTCTGGAGCCGAATAATCCCTTACTAGAAGCCGTCCCCTCTAAGGAAGCAACTAGATTTGAGTTGATCTGGAGTTCGAGAGAACTCTACACACTTAAATTCGATCAAGATATAAATGGGCTTTGCGAAGCGCGTGAAGTTTATTACTTTCTTAAGATAACCAAGTCAGGAGGCGTCACGCTACTGATCCCGTGGGGACGTTCTACGGAGCACTGGTCTTAGCAGTCAAGTCGAGGGCAAGAAACTTGTCTTATTGAATAAATATATCTGGCTTATATACTGAGTAGAGAGAGTTTAATACAAAAAATAGATGAAACAGATACGGAGAGAGACGGAAAGAGAGTGGAACAGAGGAATCTGGCTCGGAAAGGAAACTCCAGCCTATATATGGTACACACGATAAAGAAATAGTCCATTCTTGGGTATATATCAGAGGTAAAATATGATTTCGTGAGGATTAACATAGTTTTAGAGTGTTTTGATCCGAGCGAGGTTTCTCCGATTACTCCACAATTCTCCGGGGTCAGGAGTACCTTTACGCTTCATGATCACTCGCCGCCCGGTTTCCCTTGGGTGAGTTTCATTCTATTCCTCGGATAGTTCTGTCCATCCTGAGTGTGATTAACATTCTCTCGAGAAGGCCTGTTATCTAGCTTTCCAACGACACCACTTATGATAATCTCGAGCAACTGCGCTGAGTATGTACAAGTGATTCCCGATAGTCAGCTTTAACGGATAAGACCTTCCGTGTATGATTTCTAAGATCAAATGTTTCGATTTGCCAAGGCTATCCCGGCGCGTAGCTTTCCGTAGGTCCGCTAAGCATGTTTCTACCGTCCTCACGGTCGCGACCGGGGCCGCGAATAGATCTCTATGGTTTCCTCGGGATCGTTCTGGTCCATTGTTACGGACTGTAAAGTCCACATCTTAACATAGCTCGTTGGGGGTCTTAGTGCGAGGGATGCCTTCCCTCATAATTCCTTCCCTCGAGTAACGCGTTGGCTTAGTACTTATCCCGCTTCAAGATGTCCTGTAGTTTAGAGAGTCTACACTCTTTGGGTATAACTAGATTGACGATCTAGCGTTAAATCTCCGGGCAGCCCAGGTATCCTCGCTAGCTTGGCTCTAGGCTACGCTTGTGGGCGTACCTTCACAGCTCGCTGAGTATTATTGTTAAGTTCTTTGCCTCGGCAACAGCTATCACGCTCGGGCTCCGTATAACTCTCTTATTGCATTGTATAACACATACAAAGTGTCAAAATGTACGGTTACACGCGTTAGGCCGATTTTAGGCCTAATATCGGTCTGTCTGTATAATTATGAGTGATTCAATACTTACACTGCTAATATATCAATAAAAATAGTACCATTTCGATAAATTGGGATAAGCTCAAGTCCCCGATGGCGATTATTTCCAGTGTTGTCTAAGCTGTTCTGCTCTTCAGGTCTGCGCTTTTTGGGTACTCTTTTTCTTTCATCCTTGGAACTGGAACCAGCGAATACGGACATCAGCGTGTCAAGCCCGCAATAAAGTACCTTTCTACACTTTTTCTAGGGGACACAAAGAACATGTTAGAAATATTACATGAGATTTTGAGTGCACGAAAAAACGATGCATAAATTGAACTACTTAGGCTCTCAGAGAAATATTAGAAGCTTTGTTAGGGAGATTCAGATGATAGATGGTTTACATCTGAACGTTTAAAGGCCGGATTTTCATGGGGCACTGCACACTAATTTGTAATCTTCGGGCACACATATGTCAGGACCCATATGCGCGCACTGCAGTCAGACGTGTTCGGGTACATCGGGACGCCGTGAGTTGGTCGCGCTGTGTGCCATCATTGCAGTCAGAACTGTTTTTTTTGGTTCCGATTTGATGGCTGTACACATTTTCGACTGCTTTATTTGGCAGGAAATTGGGATAGTTATCACTGATTACAGAACACACTGCCTTAGCTTAGATATATGTTATAAAGCAGAAATACTTATAAGCAAAAAGGTAGAAGATTATGAATACAAAGTCACAGACACGCATGTCACGCTCGCGCACTATATACGCTGACACGCACGCACGCACCTGCTTATGCGTGTCATAGGTGACACGCACTCACGCACGGACTACACGCACAATTCTACGTGCCCCTTGAGCCCAAGAGAAGGATGAATCATTGTATAGTATTGAAAAATAATAAGAAAATGCCACCATGCAGTAGCTGTTTCTCTCGAATACCCTGGCTGGGAATTGAACCCAGCTTTCGCGTGGTTTATAAATAGAGATTTCAGGTTTTGCAATCCATGTCAAGTGCGTGATATGATATGATATGAGTGTACTAGCCGATATACTACCAGGGAGTTCATACTCGTACAATTGACTTTGGTGTGGAGAATATCAAGAAATCCCGGTAGTTTGTGAAAATCAGAACGATATAGAAAATTGCCTAGTCACTTACAGCTTCCAAGGTTTATTGATGTGGTGACTAGACACTGGTTCCACACGAGGATGTATAGACGGTCTCAACGGTGGATGATAAAAACGGCGGGAGAAGTTAAAAAACTTGGAGAATCTGGAGCCTCGCTGGGAGTAGTTCGGAGTACCTGGCGTGTATCATCTGATCCGCAGATAGAAGTCAGTAAACGCCACTGGAGCAGTTGAAGAATATTTATGACTCAGTACACGATGCAAAATCATCGTTGCGGTTACCAATGAAGAAACATACATAGTGGGAAGAACGATTACTTACACGACATCATATCTGGTCCGCTCTGGTGCTTCACGTAACTTACTTTGATTATAACAGTCTTCGTGATTATCACCAAAACGATCTCCCAAAACACTTGCCCTTCCATCCCCAACAGCAAGACTAACAAGCGTCGTTGGCATCGAATCAAACACGCAGGGACATTGTTGAAGCAAGGGCGTTGGCATTCGAAGATTGGTGGTTGGCGTGGTGCAGAAGAAAGCACTGAAGTTCGAGACGGAAAGATCGAGGACTGGGTCGTAAGGAAGGGACAAGTGCTAATGACGAACGAGGCTCAAATATGGGCAACTCCCTCCGATGATTCAATATTTGTGCCATGTGTCGTGCGGCGAGCCTAGAAAGACGCCAAAGCAACGTGAACGTTGATGAAGAAAATACCGTTGAAGGGCAAAAAACATATCTCTGCAGCCATTCCCGACACCTTTGCCAATGTCGAACATCCCCGGCACCCGCCAATTCGACACCGACGCTCCGTCTATTCATACGTCCTTTACCCTTATATCTGAGGTCTGGTTTCTGACCAGCTCCAGTGTTCAATTGAGCTCGAGGCGGATGCTGCTGGTGAAACGTCTTCCTACATCCTCCTTCCATGATTCTTCGGATGTGATGCAATTGACAGGAGAACGCGAGAGGTGGGGAGAGGTGGAGAGGTGACGCATGATGTGGGATATCAGTTTGTTTGTGGACATTCTGTTGATGGTTTGCTACTAGTCCTAGCTTTTGTCGAGGACGCGTAGAAGGAGAATAGACACCGAGAGACTTGTCATGGCATTAGAAAATAGTCAAGCTCCGAGCTTCAATCTGTTGTATGTGGTCGTTCAGTTGCGACATGTCCAGTCTTGGTTGAAAAGGAATTATTGTTTATAAGTTTATAATGCACTGGATAGCACGACTAGATAAAGGCCATATCAATTCAGAACCAAAACTTGGCAGATTGAAGGAAGACGCACCGGACCCATATCTAGTACAATATCCCCTGACTTTTTCCTCTATTCTTGTAGACAACAACAGTTGGTGATTGTACTGGGATCCTTTGATAACAGAAGCAGAACAGACAAAGACGCCGAGTTCAGTGATCATGACTCTTCCTGGGAGAGTTTGACTTTGCGTATAACACGATGATGCGGACGTCCCGGTATTACTGGAAAGATTATGCCCATGACGGAGTATTTTTTGAAGAAATAAACGAGCCGGAGGCAGAAGGGAAAGAGTCGTCAACTAGCGCTGGTCTGGGCGTTTGAGGGCTCTTGAGGGTCTGATTTCTCCATATTTGCGCTGTCCTCTCTCCCTGCCATATCGAGAACTTCAACCGCTTGTCAACCAGTATCTCTTCGCTCTAACACTGCTCACGACAACCCGACCACTCGTCTCCGCCATCCCGACCTTCAACAGATCATCGTCTTGAAGTTGCATCTGCAAGTCGTCAGCCGAGTTGACTATTCCCACTGCCAGTACGTCAAGAACGTGGTAGAGTGCAACCTACTCCGCTGCGCAGTGCTGACCGATCCCGTTGATATGTTTCTCCGCCGCCTTCTGAGCATGGGCGAGACTCTCGCGCTGAAGATCGTGCTGATAGAAGCAACAGAGAAGCGGGAGTGTCTTACAGGAAGGAGTCACGCCGTGGCTAGTTGTATTTGACGCCAAGGACGTACGCAAGACCATGAAGATGGACGTAGTGCGGAGAGAAAGTGACGAGGGTCATTGTTACATTAGCCTCCAGACCAGCTTACATCCGCCATTTCGACACTATGCTCCACAGCTTCAGTGTTCGACATTTCATCGTTTATGTTTATATGCAATCCACTACTAGCGGGGCATCCATTTAATGCAGAGTTCTCTCGTCTGAGCTCTTAGCAACATCAGTAAACAGGCCCGACAAAGTATAGAACGGAACTAGCCCTATGATCGATTCACTAGTCTGTCCCCGGATGCACTGGAAGCAGTAGACCGCTGGAAATTCAACCGTTTCTCGGGTATTGAAGAGACTCATAAACATTCGCTTTACCTCAACTCTACCGAAAACACTCTCTGCAAAACAGTGCAACGCGTATCCACCAGACTACTGTCTGAGCTGCCAGCCATCGTTCCTGCTCTGACCTTCTCGATCTTCGTTCATTCTTTTTCTCAAATTTTCTCTTCTCTTTTCTTCATTGGCTTCGGGCCTCAGCTATGCTATCTGGCTTGTTGAGACACTCTGTCCGTCTGACGCACTGATGGCTTGAAGGTATAAACTTTCGATCGGGCCTCATGGCATTAAGTTCTCGATGTACGTACAGACTTTACCTTTCCTACTGCGAAATAGTTACATTACCAAGACCCATATCTATTAGAAACAACTTCCCGTACTCGAACTGAATTGTAGACTGTAGTGCAACACTGAGACCAGTCTATAACTTCCACTCCTGTGGAATATGATCAAAGTATGAAGGCCCCCACATTGGCCGAGGTTCGAGGGTAAAAGGAGGTTCGACAACCGATCGAAGCCCGATATTGCCTTGAGGACAAATTGGAGTTATACTAGGACCACCCGAACCCATGGTTCCTGAGTCTAGTTTGTCAAGCTCGATGCTGAATGAAGGCAAAACCATTGTATTCTTATCTTCTGTAATGTTATGATTGAGACAAATTTGTATATCATGCGTTGTTAACTGACCTTCACCACTACTCAATGCAGCAACAGTGTTGGCCGCCAACCTTCGACCTGCAAAACACTCTGTAAACGTTGTATCTAACACAGCTATTTTTTAACTCACCTGAACTGGCATGCCCTTTTTCTATCGCTTTCCTCTGTGCGTATCTCCGATTCTGCCATAACTTCATCAACTTGCTATTAAGAATCATCGAAAAAGTCAACATACTCTAAACCATATCTGTTTTTCAAAACGTCAATAAATTATAAAGCAACGCAAGTCAGTTTACGCACTTTAACTCGTCCCATATCCATCTGTACAAACTGCAAGATCTTCGCAATTTCAGAAGCCGCAGGATTAGCGTTCTGTGCCAGAATCATGACTGGTACATCAGAACGAGTGGCGTTCAACATACCTGAGAAAAGAACGCATTCAGATATCTTCTATCCTGTTGGGAGGGTTGACGGATAAACTGTGGTCGATTTGTTCTTTTAGCCATTCACCAACGTCCGTGGTTCAATCAAGAAATCAGAATGGTGTCCACGGTTGCGAAACGGAGAAAGTTGAGCACCCAACAACGGTCACAGAGTCTCCTGAGATTTGTGCCGTAACATTGATTAACTTACGTTGTCCTCCTGAGCATGTTCTCAGCATAATCATTGACTACTGCCGTCACTCTGCCAATCCGATGGCCTTCACTCTTCAAGCATCAAGCGGGCCAAGCGATCCACAAATTGTCAAAGCTGAGGATTTCATCCCATATATGGTAAGGCTCCGGCAATTACCGATGTTTCTCTCGGCTGTACCGCCTGGCGATGTCCTCGCTACCTGGTGACGTTCTCGCCGCCTAACAATGTCCTCACCTCCTCCAACCATGCATTAATCACCAACTTATTCAGTGCCCGCGTAGCGGCGTTTTATAAGTGGCCTGAGTCCCTTCCAGGCTCGCAAACTCCTACATCCACTATGGAGAAGCAATTGTCCATTACAGACGACACCGCTCTCCCACAATCTACTTTCACTATGGAGAAGCAAGCATACGCATTGGGCGACAAACCATTCAGCTCAAGTTCCCAGCAAAATATGTCTCCCTCAAAGAAGCAGCCATTATCTTCCGTGGGTGACAGAACACTCGAAAGCCTTTCGGACGAACAAACCGCCGTGATCGATCCCGGTGAGCTTCCTGAAGGTGGCCTAGACGCATGGCTCGCCGTGATTGCTGTCTTCCTCCTCACTTTCGTATCCTTAGGCACGGGAAGCATATGGGGAGTCTTCCAAAGTGCCTATGCCATCAACCCATCCTCCCGATTCCAACAAGACAGTACACTCAAATTCGGATATGTCGGCGGCTGCAGTATTGGGTTTGCTTTTATGATAGGACCCTTTTCTAATCTCCTCATCTCCAAGTTCGGTATTCATTCGCCGATTATACTGGGTGTTGGGACTATAGCGGTTGCGCTGATGCTGGGATCAATTGCAAAGACTTATTGGGAACTTTTGCTTTCACAGGGGATTATGTTCGGGTAGGGCTTTTTGTTGTTATCATACTTATTTGGAATCCTGATCAACATTGATTTTCTGAACAGAATTGGCTGTTCTTTCACGTATGTACCTGCCATCGGCCTTCCTGCGCAACGGTTTAAAAGGAAGAGAGCTCTTGCAACAGGCATTGCTAGTGTATATTTTCCAACGCTTTTTTTTTTGTTAGTATATCTGATTGATCCATCGAACTATATTCTTTTTTTCTTCCAGGCAGGAGCATGTGCAGGCGCAGTCATCCTCGCACCCGTCGTTCAATCCTCCATCGACCATCTCGGCATCCCCTGGGCCCTGCGCATCCTCAGTTTCATAACTCTAGCACTCGGTTTCACAGCAATATGCTGTATCCGCAAACGAGCGGCGACCAAGAAAATTGTCCAGTACAGACCTTTCGATCCAAGTCTGTTTAAGATTCCTGGATACCCTCTATACCTTGCGTTCGCATTTTTGCAGTTGTTTGGGCATCAGATCCCGTTGTTTTTTATTCCGAGTAAGCGATGGCGTTGTTGGGTTTCCTCATCAAAAATTAGACTGACTATCTTATCTGAATTATTACTACAGGTTATTGTACGACGATAGGAATATCACCTGTTAACGCCTCGGCGGTTCTATCTGTTGCCTCATCGGTAAGTTTTATTGGGCGAATCATGGCAGGGATGACGGCGGATAAATGGGGGACAATCAATGTCCTTATTTTATTCACCTTTTTTTCGGGGCTGGCATGTCTTGTTATATGGATATTTGCGAAGAGTCTTGGGGTTATGATGGTGTTCGCTGTGTTTTGGGCTTTTTTCAGCGGTGGTGAGTTCTATGATTCATTGAGCTGATGAAAAATCATAACTTTGATTTTGATTTGCTTCCTCCCTCCGCGTTTTCCCTGTTTTTGTTTTGTTTCCTCACAAAAAAGTGTACTGGGCCCTGTCCGTCCCAGCCTCTGCCAAAATCGTCGGCGTGGAAAAACTCGGCTCAGCAGTAGCCATCCAGTTCTTGACGAATGTCCTCCCGGCAATATTCGCTGGGCCCATTGGGTCCCAGATAATCGTCGCTTCTGCTGCTAATGCGGGGATCTCAATAGATAATGTTGCGGCATATAGGTTTCTTACTGTTTGTGCTGGGTTGGTGTCGATTGTGTCTTCGTTGATTTTGGTGCAGGTGAGGCTGGGCTTCAGTAGGAAGTTGTTGGAGAAGGTGTAGAGGGAGTGGGAGAGGGAAGGGAGAGAGGGAAAGAGCGGTCGCTGCATTATTGCATAGGTTGTGTTTTGTTGCATACATATGATATGATGATCTTTTCTTTGAATGGTTGCTACACAAAGCATCTTTTTGCATTTATCTTATCTTAGAATTTGGCATGATGCATGCTACTATATGTTGGAACATGGTATTGTCGATTTGTGGGCCAGCTTGAATGAGATCTTAGATGCGGGGGTATTCTTGAAATTCCTGTTTACCCCCCGCTTCAATCTGGATTGATCCCGAGGTGATCGTGGAAGCGTACAGATAGCAAAAGTAAAGTTGGGTCCAAATCGAGGGGTCGAGTTAAATACTTTTCCCTATATGTGAAGAGTCCTGCATTTGAATCATGTCGAAAGGCGGATTGTATAATTCTTACACTCAAACGCCACACAACACAAAGCATTTTGCATTTAACCATCATTAGAAGATAGTTATGTAAAGTCGGAACTCAGGCCATAAGCCAACTTTAGACCAACTTTAGACCCACGTGTCAGGACTCAGCACCTAAATATTTAAATACCCCTTGGATGAAGCACTAGTCATTAGAACCAATATAGAGAGTGTGTTGTACCAGGACTGTGCTGAGTACTTGTTGCGTTAGGATTTGACATTACAAGCTTACGTAGTTCCGAAATTGTAGACAGCGGATGCTCCTGTATTTTGTCTCTCTCTTCTGACTGTCATGGAGAAGACAACCGGAAATATACTCATTGCTGCCTTTTTAGCCTCAGGAACTTATCACAACAGTACTGGCCTAATATACTACAGTACAACTATTTCTGGGGGATTTACGGGGTACAAGTAGCTGAGTAATCGACATCGGATCGGTTGGTTGCTATGGTCCCAACTACAACAGTTGGGTTACTCATCAATGATGATCAAGCTATCTTTGACAGTTTTTTGTTTCATGATGGAATTCATTGGGCTTTGCAAGTATAAGAAGCGAAGACATCAGGCCCTTGATCAAGCTATTGCTCTATCAGGTTGCTACTATCAGGTATCATAGCAGAGTTGCGATTCACGTTAACTTCTTTCAGTTGTATGACATCAGCAGAGCAAGAACAGTTTTTTTTTTCAGGATTTTATTGCTATGCCAATATAATCGGTGCTGTGATTTTCGCGATTGCTGATGGTGAATATCTACTTCTTGACTGTGGGCTGAGACCTTGATATAATCATTCATGCTATTTTTAGGAATTGCTACACTGGGGATACTGATTGTCATCCGGCTGCTACAGTGAGTATTTTCTGATGTTCACTAATATCTCTGTACTTAGCGACTGTGACTAAACACTGATCAGAGTCAAAACCTGGAGAGAACCCAAAGCAATACAGCTTCTGTGCTGTGTTCTTATTTGGCTTTGTTTAATAGGGCAAACAATTCTTTTAGCATTGACAATCTTTGGTCAAATAAGGCAGGTTGAGGGGATCCCAACGCCTATAAATTTCATCATCATCAACAACATCAAGGATGCTTTATGCACAGTAATGGTGAGATTTAGGCATACTTGGTGGCTGAATAATTTTACCTGGATTTCAGATTTTAGCTGGTGATCTTGTGCTCTGCTGGAGAGCCTGGGTGTTATTACCACATGACAAATCTTGGCGGTTTGTGCTAGCAATAATGATGATTTGCAATATAGGTATGCATTACAATTTGCAATTCTTGTTGTGACGTTTATGACAGTATGACTCATGTGGTGACAGGGCTCAATATTGCAGACCTAATTTCTGATGAGATTGCCGTCGTTAAATCCACATCCACTCCTGTCCTGGATTCAGTTGCCATAGCCACTTCACTGGCAGTGAACATGACAGCAACATCATTGATTGGTTGGAAAGCTTGGTGGAAACATTTCCCGGCATCAGGTTGTATATTATGTTCTAACCAAGTTTTAACCTTAGGGCCTATCACAGAACAATGAGAGAAGTTTCAGTCTGGAGGAAAAGTCGTGCTCTAAAAGTTCTATTTTTTTTGATAGAATCCGGGGCAGTTTTTCTGGTTATGCAATTGTTGTCATTGATTGTACTGTCCATTGATGTGTCTCCACTACTGATACCAAACTTGAAAAGTCTGGAAACCATTACCTTTGGTACAGATGCCAGTGTGCAAGTGTGGCAGGCTTCAGCAGTAAGTCTGTTTTCATTTTTTAGTCCAGGAACACCTTGGTTAAAATCTTTCAGGCACTTTATCCAATTGCCATAATAATTATAATCCAATCGAACCATTCGCCCATTGTAGAAACACTTCATTTAACTGCTCAAACCCCAACTCTCAGTGTTTCATAGAGCATGATGTGTTGAAGATACTCAGTATCTAGTAGTAGAATATCCCTTGCTTTAACATTACCTATTGTTTCTATCAAGCTAGTGAATACAATCTCAGGATTTACTTTGAGAGAACTTGGGGTGCTCACAACACCTTGTATGTTGGTGATGGATGGGGCACTGCTTGATCTAGTATTGTAAAGTCTATGTGTCCTGGGTGTAACAACTACGGCCCTCCGGCCCCCTACCCCCCTTTGCAAAGTGGCGTTCATATTACCTAATGACGCTACTCTTACCTCGTACCACCCGTATTTCGTCTATTTCTGTAATAGAACCAGATCTTGCTCATGGTCTGAGGGATTTAGAGCCAGAGGTGTTACACTGGGATCCTGTAAGTCTCTTATATTGAGATAGAAGTGTAGTAGTAGGGCTAGACTGCCCTCTCATCAATAGTTCACTTACTGTCACTTTCACTAGTATTCTATTTCATTTACAGTATATTGGCCAGGATGGGACCTAGATACTGGATTATGTTGTATAAGCTACAGAGCTTTGTCCACTCTGGAGTCCGTTAGCTGGTGTTGGGGGAATCCGCCAAGCGCCGGTATGCCGATCCTGCTTGCTGATTGAGGATCTCAGGGAATCGATTGGACCGACTCGAGGTTAATTAACTTTCTTTTCGATCGCTTCATCATTGTACTTCTTTTCTTTGTTTATTTATATTTAGTACCTACTTCTCTGTCATATAAAGTACTTTTCCCCCCTTTATTCGGAACTGTCATCTATCAGAGGCCAACGAGCCAACCTTTTGAGTGTTCCGTCGTTGTCTACGGTGTAGCGACACGGATACAATAATCAAAGTTAAGTGTTTGCTTACCGTTATCTCCGTTACTCGCTACTTGATAAGATTACGCGCTCTAGACGCGTCGTCTTCTTTCTTTTACGGCTAGACGACTTTCCCTGACCCGACTGACTACCCTTGAGTCTATCAGCAGACTCCTTATCTCGTATACAGAAGTAAGTTGATAGAGGAGGAATAGGGATGAATTGTAGTGATAGAAACCTGTAACCCCGGTCGAGATCCTCGCGAAGAGGGGCTGGAGTCGTTACCAGTGTGAGTGTCGACGTCGCGCTTGCCTCAACATGTCTAGGCTTAATTAAATTATAATCCATTATTTTGATGATCGGCTGGAAGGGAGTGTGCTAATGGCTACAAACAGATGTATGCTACTGATATGCTTTCATCCCATGCCCTGGACACCTCCAGAGTCGAAGCAATTTGGAAGGACAATAGTGTTCCTCTGTGGCCGCAGAGCGAAGTATTTCATGAGGTTGGTAGTTCCGCAAGTCGTTTAAAGTGTGTGTAATATATAACTTAGTAGAGAGAGAGACTTCAAAGAATCTTAATGCAAATGACAATACTTACGTCGACGAGATATTATAGAGATTGATATATATTGAACCGAAAGGAGTTCCTGAGTCCCCTTGCCCAGGTCAATGGTCCGAAAGGATGCGTCAAAGCTGAGGATTTCTTCCCATCTATGGCAAGGCCCGGCAGTTGCCGAAGAGCGGGCCAAGACCGCCGAGTTATACTTTTTTGACTCGCCGTCTGGTGATGTCCTCACCTCCAACCATGCATTCACCACCAACTTATCCAGCCCCCGCCAAGTTAGACTACTTTGGCTCACCGCCTGGCGATGTACTCACCTCCTCCAACCCATTCACCACCAACTTTATTCAGTACCTGCGCCAAGTTAGACTCTTTTGGCTCACCTCTGGAAATGTCCTCACCTCCCTCCCCGTGTATTCACCACACTTATCCAGTGCCCACGCGGAGGCGTTTTATAAGTGGCCTGAGTCCCTTCCCTCTCCCCAAACTCCTACATCCCCATGGAGAAGCAACCGTCCGTTGCAGACGACACCGCTTCCCGCAATCTGCTTCACTACGGAGAAGCAAGCATACGCTTCGGACAGCAAACCGTTCAACTCCACTTCCCAACAAGATACGTTCCCCTCAGAGAAGCAGCCATCATCTTCCGTGCACGACAGAGCACTTGAAAGTGTTACTGACGATGGCAGTCAACGAACCGACGTGATCGATCCCGATGAGCTTCCTGAAGGTGGCCTAGGCGCCTGGCTCACCGTTCTTGCTGTCTTCCTCCTCACTTTCGTATCCTTAGGCACGGGAAGCGTGTGGGGAATCTTCCAAAGTGCCTATGCCACCGACCCATCCTCCCGATTCCAACAAGACAGCACATTCAAAATTGGATTTGTCGGCGGCTGCAGTGGGCTTGCTTTTATAATCGGACCCTTTTCTAATATCCTCATCTCCAAGTTTGGTATCCATGCGCCGATTATACTGGGTGTTGGGACTCTAGTGGCTGCGCTGATGCTGGGATCAATTGCGAAGACTTATTGGGAACTTTTGCTTTCACAGGGAATTATGTTTGGGTAGGATTTTTTTTGTTGTTATCATACTTATTTGGAATCCTGATAAATGTTGCTTTTTTGAACAGAATTGGTTGTTCTTTCGCATATGTACCTGCCATCAGCCTTCCTGCGCAACGGTTTCAAAAAAAAGAGCTTTTCGACAGGCATTGCCAGTGTACATTTTCCGACACTTCTTTTTTTGGTATATCTGACTGATCCATCGAACTGTATTTTTTTTTCTTCAGGCAGGAGCATGTGCAGGCGCAGTCATCCTCGCACCCGTCGTTCAATCCTCCATCGACCATTTCGGCATCCCTGGGCCCTGCGCATCCTCGGTTTCCTAACTCTAGCACTCGGTGTCACAGCTATATGCTGTATCCGCCAACGAGGGGCAACCAAGAAAATCGTCCAGTACAGACCTTTCGACCCTAGTCTGCTTAAGATCCCTGGATATCCTCTATACCTTGCTTTTGCATTTTTGCAGTTTTTGGGCATGAGATACCATTGTTTTTTATTCCGAGTAAGCGATGGCGTTGTGGGTTCATCAAAAATTATACTGGCTGTCTTATCTGAACTATTACAGGTTATTGTACGACGATACGAATATCCCCTGTTAATGCCTCGGCGGTTTTGTCTGTTGCGTCATCGGTAAGTTGTATTGGGCGAATCATGGCAGGGATGATGGCGGATAAATGGGGGACGATCAATGTCCTTATTTTGTTCAAATTTCTTTCGGGGCTGACATGTCTTGTTATATGGACATTGGCAAAGAGTCTTGGGTTATGATGGCGTTTGCTGTATTTTGGGGTTTTTTCAGTGGTGGTACGTCTTATGATTCATTGAACTGATGGAATTTTGATCTTGATTTATACTTTTTGCTCCCCCCCTCCTCCGCTTCTTTCCCTCCTTTTTTGTTCTTCACAAAAAAAGCATACTGGGCCCTGTCCGTCCCAGCCTCTGCTAAAATCGTCGGCCTCGAAAAACTCGGCTCAGCAGTAGCCTCCAGTTCCTGACGAATGTCCTCCCGGCAATATTCGCTGCGCCATTGGATCCCAGATTATCGCTGCTACTGCTGCTAATGCGGGGATCTCGATAGATGATGTTGAGGCATACAAGTTTCTAATTGTTTGGGCTGGTTGGCATCGGTGGTGTCTTCGCTGATTTTGGTGCCTGTGAG
>JADNRY010000201.1:0-112162 GCA_015501585.1 Rhodocollybia butyracea
CCAGGAGGAGGGAGAAGATTTTGCAGCGTTTATAATTCGGTTTGAGGAACTTGCATTCCGAACTGAATATAATGAACCCGCACTGATCAATCGACTTCGGAAGGCGGTAGTACCATGGTTAGATCTTAATATTTCAGCGCAACCTGGCCGCCCTCAGACACTCTCGGAATGGACACGCCGCTACCAGGACTTGGATGCGGCATGGAATCAGCAGATTAGGAGTCGGATGAAGGTATCCAATGACTTGGAGCCACCCTTAGATTCCGAAAATGACTTCCAACTTGACTATGTCAATCCGCCGATATCAACAATGGATGATTTTGCTAACGGAGAACTTGATCTCACACCACAGGATGATGTGCAAATTTCCTGGGACCCGGGATAACACCCGCCGTTGAGTACTTCATCTATTTGTCTATTTTTTCTGTTCAACTTTTGGTTCCGACAAATTTTATCTTTTCCATTGGCGCCTGCCATCTATGTCCTTAAATGTTTTATTTATGTTTTCAACTACTTACATGCTGGGCCTAGCGTCTCCTTGCGGGCTCGGAGCTTGAAGGGGGGGTAATGTCATGCCCTAGGCATATACAGACTGCCGACGTTTCCTGCTTACCATTACATAACCCGCTTCCGCCGCATTTCCGGTTCCGATACACTTCCGCTTTGCTTCTGTCTTACTATTTCCTTCACCGTACACTTTCTATGATCCCGCCGATCCATTCTCCATCATTCTTACAATCATACATATGCTTTATGCTCATCCCGCTGCTTCCGCTTATGTTTATCATTGTCTTTCATCCCTTGTACTTCTTTTGGCTATTCTTGTCTTTTCTACTCTCAGATTATTACCTATCGCTACTCCGGTCCTTGAGTACCCTTTATATAGTTCTGTACCATGTCAAGTACAGTAGATTGGAAATATTGCTTAACCCCTTGACTCGTGTGCCCTTGTGTGTTCCGGTTTCTCGCTTTATCTGTTTCTTTAACTCTGTTTCTTCACTCCATCGTTTTCACAACCTCTGCAATTTACTATCATCTATTTGGTTCCGCTCTGTTTGCGCCGCATCAGGTCAGCTACCGCTTGACCTTCCACTTCCGCTCATATCGCTATCAAAGCCGCTTGCACTTAGTGGGTCCTACCCTTCGAGTCGGAAACTCATCTACTCTTAGGCTTACTCGCCAAGTTCATTCTATCGCCTGTACGGACCTGCCGTCCCTACATTAGTCCCTTGGACGATCCCGACACGAGTCTTACATCCATAGGCACTTCGGAACCGTTCTACACTCACATCCTTTCACATCTCAAACCAACTTTCCCAGTTCGGCTGAACAACAGAAGTACGGAGCGTATCCGCACTTTGGTTTCCAGGTTTGTAACCCGCGCTCGAAGGATTCCGCCTAGATCCTTACACCTTCACATCAAACATTGATGCTCACGTATTTATTTCTTTTTTTTCGCATTTCTTTTTTGCGACTGACATTATTTTCTGACAGCGCTGTAAGTAAAATTCAGAAATTGATCCGTACGGGCTTCTCGCTGTTGATCGCCGTATCTATAGAGAATCTCATCAGTTGGGCGCTCCCGTTCAGGTAAGCGCTGTAAAGATCCTCGGATTCATACTTTGTCAAATAGAGCAACAAGAACAGCGGCAATGAATAAATGGTTTTAGATTTACATACACATAATCGTAATGAGTGCCCGAGGTCCATGTCCCGATTTAGCTACATCAGTTTGTCTACTTCAAAAAATCATGATCCAACGTAGCACCTTCTTGCTTTCCATATCAAATCACGCTGTCATGAACATGCATAGCTGTACAAAGTATTCTGGAACTTACCCGCAGCATCATTAAAACATGCCGATGTTAATTGTTCAAATCACCCGCTCAGCGGAAATGTGTAGTGAAATTTGGCGATTATCCTTTTATGCTTTATTCCAAATTTCAGTCAGGGCCATTTAACTGAAAGCCACTGATTATCCTAATAAGGCTAATTAACTTTCTTTCTACACACAAGTCCGCTCTTTTCCTAGGTTTGGTGTGATTGGATCTCCAGCAAATAGATTGAATTACCAGCGAATTGTATTGAATTACCAGCAAACCGTATTGAATGTCCAGCGCTGGACATACGCAGGTGTCCTGGGGCTCTGGAAGCGCTGGGAGCACTGGCAGGCTCCTCCCAGTGCTGCTCACACAACCCACGTTTTGCTGATGTGACTTGATGAAATTAAAACTGAGTCTGAGTCAGATTATAACTAATATTGCAAAGACTACTACTACTTACTGAAACCCACCACAAATAAAGACTAACACTCAACCTATTGAAGCAATCCAAGGTATCTTATTGCAACTAGAGACTTACAACTATATATATAACTGTATTATACTTAACCCTGGTCCAAGCAGAACATCTAATCAGGTAAAGAGATTGATGTGATGTGCCGAGGTTTTGAGAACATTCTAAGATCATGCCATGGTGTCTCGCAGATTTAAGACAGCGCGCGAAATGATAGTATTTCTGGTACTATGGCTGTTTGGGTCCTAGGGATATGATCTGCACAAGTTACGATATGTAAAATTTCAAAAACTATGTATTATAACCTGTTCCCATAGCTTGTTTCCTTTCATTATTTTGAATGAGTAGTTTAGATACATTACTCAAGTCTCAAGCTCTGATTGGATTTCGTGGATTTATGGATTTGCTCAAGATTTACTTAAGGTAGAATTTATAAATAGATTGCAATATTGAAGATTGTAAACAGAACTGTAACAATGAAAACTTGATTGGTGAGAAGTTGGTGAAGAAACCCGAGGAAAATCCATTTGAGAGCTTATTTCTAGCATAAGTATGATAGGACTAAGTAGTAGGATGTTGTGATGATCTGTTTGTACTTAATTAAAGTTTTCCAGGACCATACAAACCAGACAGAAGGCTCCAATAAAAGATCTTCATTGATTCTTCAACTTGATATCCCAGCGCAAATTCATGCATCTAGCATTGAGAAACTTGCACCTCTTGCACAGTGTTGCCAGGCCTCATTTTTGAGCCTAGGTGAATACCGGTTAACCAGAGCTCAGCATTTTATGAACTCACTACCATTAGGCTTAGCTATCCATACAGTCTCGGCTCTCCAGAAAAGCATTGCACAATGCCCATTTTAAGTACCTTTTATAGGATATGAGATAATATTCGCAATGCCTCGGAGAAATTGAGGTGATGATCATTGGTAACCCCGAGCCGATGATCGGCAATGTCAATAGGGGACTACTCGTCTTGCTACTCGTTGTTTGATCCCTTATTTGACTTGGAGATTCCTGGACCTAACTTCAACAACCCTCCGATTACTCTACAATATACTTTGTATATAAGGAAAGCATTTACCAAGACATTCACACAAGTTATGGAACAACCAGGCAAGCGCCGTGTACGTATGTTCTAACAGGTCTGAGGTGACACTACAATGTTTACAGTAAGTGGGAATTGCAATAGATATTATATGTTTGTCTGGGAGTAATGGAGAGTCTCCATTATAGGTGAATGGACGTTGTGGATCAGAATGACTACTGATATTGGACAATGGATAGATTGCCTGTAATATGTATTGATAAGATATTATTATTTATAGGATCTGCTGAAACCAGGAGTTAAACTCACAGTTGCCAAAATCATCATATATGCACCAAAATCCAGAGGTGGGCCAGTTGAGTGAAAGAATAACACATCTGGAGTGACAGGGGATTTGAAATTAGTCCTCATGAGGTTTATGTTGCCAGCGCCTCCATCGCCTAGTACATCGCCTCCAAAGCGGCCAATGACAGTCGTTTTGAAAAGAACCACAACATATATCATCTGCACTGTGCAGAAACTGGCGCCCGACTCAACTAGCAGGAGCAAGATTTTAAGAATATATGTTTTTTGTATACTGCAGCTTGTCTCAGGAGTCCACGATGAGCCTTATCTCATGTCACAGTCAATTATTATGAGCAAAGCCAGAAGGAGAAAGGGAGATAATACCATGCTTTCCAACCAATCAACAATGTTGCAGTCACATTAACAACTAAGGAAAGCACAACTGAAGTCCAGTCAAGGCTGCTAAACCGATTGACTGTCCACCCAAAACTTGTTACGACATAAAGGAAGCTATTGTGTTGTCCAGTGCCAGTTGGATTAAGTTCAAATAATATATCAGCAATGCAATCCAGAGCGTTGATGCCTAGGCGCAAAAATTTCCACTAATAACCTGAAGGAGAATACAATAAATGCCAAAGACAAGCTTACCTATGCTACCAACCAGAATGACAAATAGAGTAGTTTTCCAAAACCAGCTTTTTGAAAATAGAATCCATGCCCTCCATACTACAACGATGTCACTCAAAAGAAGCTGAATCAACTAGGAATGAGCAAAAGGACCACATTATCTGGATTGTATTTAACTTACATTGAGTGTTCCAGGAATGCGACAATATTTTGACCTTAAGGGTCCCGGAGACCCCCTCCCCTCCCCTCATGATACGGCCGAGCTGCCCCAGGCATACCCCTTGATGAAAACTAAAATCAAGCACACAAACAGCCCAAGCTTTGGTTTTTCAAAGGATGAGCTGTAAATGAAAGTCAGATATTATCTTGGACATTGTCCCCCAGAAAAGAGGAGATGATTGTAAAGGGGTAGTGGGCTAGGACCCTCAAGAAGTGGGGTCAGAAAGGGCAGCACATACTACGCACATCTGTTTAATTGCAATGATGGTTCCAAGAAAAAAGGCACCTGAAAACCCAATGAAAACCCCTAAGTAGTCAATGAATAAGCCATGGAACTGTACAATATAGCGTACTACAAATGGGCATTAGGATTCCTACCTCTTGAACTACTGTAATCCATGTGCTGCCAAGGTCTTCAAAGATGATACTATTATCGCTCATAGGTCTTAGTAGTCCAAAAGTGGTGGTAAGTTGACATTAGCGTTGAAGCATGCCATCTTATATATATTCTAGTCCTATCTTTATAGGTGTAGGAAACTCTCATGTGGCAACCGGAAACTGGGAGATCAATTCATCGTGTACACGAGGTCGTTAGTTCAGTGAATGAACGCAGCACCGCATATGTCGCGGTTTCGCAGTATTGCACACCAGCTCTTGAGATTGTGAATATTTCAATTGGGAGGCTTGTTATGGCAAGCTAATAGACGACCAGGGTAGTTTTATCATTGACCTTTTAACGCGGTATAGGTGAATTGCTTGGGGTTGCTGAGGTTATTAGCCGTGACGGGACTTGGACCATGCCGGGCAGTTTACCTCCTTTCTCCCTTGCGTCAAGTCTGGGAGCATTTCGTTGGCTCCTTGCTCAAACGCAAGGTGCGTTGCGGTGGCCCATAATGGCCCTCATTTGGGTCTTCAGGAACAGTTTCAATCTGTGACGAGCAACAGAAGACAGTCTCAGTTAGAACAAAATGGAACGAAAGTGGCTTTCTGAAAAACATAGACGGCCTTCAGTGCCCGGGGACTAAGACGTTCGGCCAGTACTTCTTCAAATTGCGGCTGAGAAGAACCGAGTATATGTGTACCGAACTTTTACACCTTCGTCGCTTACTGGTCCGTATTGTTATGTACACGTAACGGAAGGCAAGACCGCAAAGATGAGAAGGATTATATGGAGAGATTATATGGAGAACACCGGGCGTACGAGGCGAAAAAATCAGCAAACAACAGTTGGTTCCAGGATATAAGGATCAAGATGTATAAAGAATCATGGCGACACGGAGTCGGAGGGGCATATCCTTTATGGTCACGCCGTCTTGAGCCCATCCGCCCAATAGCCCCACCCGCACGCAACAGACTCCCCACTTTCCTATCTCTGTTCTTAGTCCATTCCAATAACTACCGTTCCCTCGATGTCCGCCTCGGGCGGATAGGCTCGACCGGAGTGATCGAGATGATATCCGTATTGAATATTGAGATAGACGAAGGAATACCGGAAGGTGCAGAGGCGGAGAGTGTGCCAGTCGGAAGAGAGGACGACAGATGAACCAGCGCATCCCCTTATTGAGTTTCATTGTTGGCGGAAACTTTTCAAGAATGCGACAAAAGTAACTCGGCGGCGGCGTGGAAGACATCGATCCACCCCCGAGCACCAAGCGCAAGTTCAGCAGTCTCTGTCTCAGTCCCGTTACCATATCCTTTCCTCTTCTCATACACAAGCCCATGGGTCTCACTATCCTAACTGCCATAGCTCTCTCTCCTTTTCAATGTATCTAAATGCGTTAAACGGTATTGGAACTCGCTTGAATAGCTAGCTTATCAGCACAGGACCATGGCGCTTCCGACCAGCGGCGATCGGGTGTTTAAACGTTCAGCGCTGCAGCGCCCAGCGCCAGCGGTGGATCTAGCTTTTGTGCTGGAATATTCGGTATCTATTTTTCCAAGACAGAGTTTGGTGGGTAAATCTTCGAAACATGACGAGTCAAAATTTCCAGTTGCACGGGGAAAAGGTCTGTCTACTCTTCCATCAGCGCCGCGAAAAGAGAAAAGATACATATACCGTACTGCGGTTCTCCAAGGCGGTTGCATTATCGATACTTCAAATCTGAAAGTTCCTCATCTAAAAGACTTGAACGTTCAGAGAAAAGTGGCCTGCAAGCAATAACTGACATCAAAGTCTGGAGAGATATGAACGGAAGTAGGTTCATTGACTGGAGAGATGCAATAAGTGGCTGGAACAAGAAAAAGTAGCTTCCACACGTACACCTGCGCAACGGACAACTTTTAAGAGAACCGTTTACCGGAGTTTGGATCTGAACAACGAGATACTGGATGCAGTATGGTGCAGTAGCGACGTGTCAAAGCTTCAGCATGTCGAGCCCAAAATGAGGGCATAGTCGTGAGTTGACAAAAGAGGTTATCTGTACTGGTTCTGGTTGAAAACAAAACTACCGGTCCGCAGGGATTCCGAGATTCTGGCCACAATCACACCCGACGACATCTCCCTGCTCTTCTTGCCTCTGGGGCGAGTGGCTTTAATATTACATTATTTGTTCATCCAGTACCTATCACCTCGCGCGATGCGTTCAGGTCTATTCTTCTAGCTTGCGACTTGGCTACTCCCGCGTTCGACAACCTGCCAGTTTTTGTGCTTTGGAACTGCCTGGTCAGGCCATCTACTGCACGCCACCAATCCTTCCTCTGTTATCACTTGTTTTCGGTTCGGGGCCTGAGAACAGATATTAATGGGCACCCATTTTCAATTCTTGTACTTCATAGGGCAATCTCTCACTGCACCAGTAGCTCTTGAGAAAGAAGATATCAATACATTCGGGCAGGTACGAAAAGGTCAAAGAGTAATTTACTAAACACCTTAATTGATTTACTTCAAGTACAAAGCACCATATATGATTGAACTCAACAAGCATATCCGGAAGCATACAGAACTGTTGTATATTTATATACCGATTTTTTAGAATACAATTTTTGATGCACGAGTCAAAGGTCCCGACTTCTCAATAAGTCCCAAACTGCCCCGAACGGCGTGATAGAAAAAGTCCCGAATGTTTGACTTGTACGCATCCTGGCTAAGCTGAAAAGTTGGTAGTCTCTGATGCTTGAATGAAGCTGGTGTGGACTGTGATTTGAAAAGAATAGAGAGTAGAGAAATCAAGAGACCTAGAAATTAGCAAAAGTAACAGGAACACAGCCGACAGAGATGAGTCCACCTGCAGAGCTTCAGTCAGTAATGGAGCCATGAGATGTAAGGCATCATTCTTACCCGTGGCATTGTCAGTACAGCAAACAGCTTGAGCAGAGCTACAAAAAGAACAGTAAGTTTCAAGTCTAACACATGATGGTAAATGGCCTACCAGGTGCCTCCACCATCAAAGCTAATGTCGGAGCAAGTAAGACCAACAAGTCCAGTCACATTCCCAACTGGGATACCAACGATCCCAAGGAGCATGAGAGTAAAGGGATCTGCGACAGCTTGCGAGGCAGTTTGGACGCTGCTGCAGCACTGAACCGGACCAGTGTAGCAGCTGCTAGCGGGTTCATCACGAGGAGCGGGCGAGGCGAGTGCAAGAGTAGCAAGAGCGGCGGAAACGAAAGTAAGTTTGAGCTGCATGATGATGTAGTTGAACGACGACTGTTAATTGTTCGAGTAAAGAACTCCCCCAACTTAGGCTAACCTTTATACCTATTGGTTTTCCACAAAGCCTGCCTAAAGATACCACTCTTACCCAGATGCACATAGCCCACCCATCTTACTTCTCAATAAGAAGATTTGGTATTGAGCCGGAGCCTATCTGAAGAATGGAATGTTGGGTCCTCGAAGTCACCCAAAAGAACAAGGAATGGAATTGAACAGATCCTTTTCAAGGCAATATCATTTGGTGTCCCTGAATTCCGGAACGTAGGCTTTGTTCAAGGTAGAAGAAACCGGAAGATCAGATGAATCCAAATTCAGTCAACAGTTCATGGAATGCGAGGACATTAGGCAGCATAAAATTCTACATGTGGTACATCTAGTGATACGAGACGTCCTTTGAAGATCTCACAAACGAAGTAGGATGTATAGAAATTGGCTCAGCGCCTTTCTATTACCGTTGGGGATGACATAGGAGGTGTGATTTTTGATGTATATCCTGCACTTGGGAGCGGAATGAGAAAATCTACAGTGACATAGTGTGCAGGGAACCGCCCCCCCATGATGCATGAGTATCAGACAAGACTGCACATCTTCCTTGATTTTAGATAGTTTTGATATTGCCGAAATGGCTGTTGAGACGTCGAGCTTGAGACCTTGAGGAGCTAGTCATGAAAAGAAGGTTAATCATTTACTTTTGTTGCGACGGCCTTCTGTACAACGTGATGCCTGTAAATGGATAGGTCAGCAGAGACGGATAGCAAGAAATCAGGACGTTATGACAGCCAAAAGCCGTGGGATTCTTGTAGAGAACGGGCAGCTTCGCCAGCCTCCATCTACCGATTTTTTGATACTTTGGCCGGAAAAGCTTGCACTGACGGTACTTAAATGAGGGCATAATCACATTCTTTTCGGTGTTCTCAGCTGCATTGCCATCGAGTTGGCATTTTCCTTCGCCACGTTTGTGCAGGTCGCAGAATCCTGTAGAATGTTCCTCTATCGGGGCTTTGGTGTTACTCGAATGAGAGCCAATGCCAATACCAAAAAGTTGACGTTGAGGTAATTCGTATCCAAGTTGATGTAAATTCTTGAAAGTCATGCAGCGCGAATCTACATTACTATCGAGGTCAGTATCTATATTATGAGACGAGCAAGCGCACCTATGGATCAATTATAACCAGGGGGCATCTCGTTGGCTCCTCGCTTAAACGCAAGGTGTGTTGCGGTTGCCAATAATGGCCCTCATTTGAGTTATCAGGAACAGTTTTACTCGGTGAGGAGCAACAGACGGCAGTCTCAGTAGCAACAAAATACTTCTTCAAATTGCGGGCTTACTGAGAAGAACCGAGTATATGGGCACCAAGGTACCGAACCTTTACACCTGTCACTTACCGGTCCGTACCGTTATGTACATATAAGGGAGGGTAAGACCGCAAAGATGAGAAGGATTATAAGGAGGGATTATAGAGAACATCGGGCGAACGAGGCAAAAAAAAACAGCAAATGACAATTGATTCCGGGATATAAGGATCAAGATGTAGAAGTATGGCGGCACAGAACCGGAGAGGCCATGTCTTTCACGGTCTCCGACGCTGTCTTGAACCCATCCTCCTTCAGCAAGAAATGCTCCCACCCAGACGCCGCAGACTCCCCACTATCCTGTCTCCGTTCCTTGTCTATACCGGCAGTCCCTTCAATGTACGGCTCGTGTAGATCAGCTGGGACCCAGAGTCGTCGAGATGATATCCGTTGCTATGATCATCGATTTTCGAGATAGGTGAAGGGATGTCGCAAGATGCAGAGGTGGAGAGTGTGTGCCAGTCAGAAGAGAGGACAACACAGGAGGGAATTCGAATCACCGTATCCCCTTATTGAGTTAGATCGTTGGCGAAAACTTTTCAAGAATGCGACAAAAGTAACGCGGCGGCGGCGTGGAAGACATCCATTCCACCCCCAAGCACCACGCGCAATTCCAGTTGACACCAACTACCCCCTGTCTCGGTCCCGTACCATATCCTTTCCTCTTCTCGGTGGTACCATACACAAGCCCCTGGGTCTCGCTATCCAAACTGCCGTAGCTCCCTCTGCTTTTCAAGGTATTCAAATGCGTTAGACGGCATCGTAACTCGCTTGAATAGCTAGCTTAGCGACACAGGATGACGATGCTTCTGACCAACGACAGCCACAGTTTGCAAGGTGGGGGTGGCGACAAAGCAAATTAAGGGTCTGCGGAAGTAGTGGCATTGAAACTCGTTAGGTCGGACGGAGCGACGGAAGGTGAACTATCTTGTTCCGGGACGAACGGAGGGCATCGTGAGGACCAAGTGAAGGAATAACGACCTGGACCGAGATTTTTCGACAACATTCGAGAAAAGCAATTCGTACCTGATGAAGAACCTCCTTGGTTCCAAAGGGAAGCCGGTTTGGGTGGTAAAACCGAAGGAACGATGAGTTCTTGTATGAATCATACGGGAAGTCAACGTGAAAGACGTTCCTAGAAGACAAGAGTGCCCGCAACCATAAATTGGCAAATGGTGATGAGCGCTGGCACCATTCGTCCCAGCGCAGCACTTCGGGCCAAGCACCAAGATTTCAGACAAAACGAAGAAGCCGTGGACGGAGAACTGACAGACTGACAGTCGATGGATGATGTCGTTGAGCGCACAGGATAAATGTGTCGATTTCCGGGTAGAAAGTTGCGCTGGAGAGATCGAATGGAGAGGTTGTTTTAGACCTGGATCCAGTTAACCGAAATTGAGCGTTGAGCGTAGAGTTAGTTCTGCGAGTTCAATGAGTAAAGAGAACAACCAAAAGTATCCTTTTACTCACCGAGTAGCGCTAACTTGTGACGACGTTGGACCATAAGCCGTTGTCCAACCTTGATTGTTCCTTTTCCTAGTCGTCCGTCTCGTCCTAGGGTGGGTGCTCGAGTGTTCAACCAGCAGTGGATCTAGCTTTTATCCTGGAAAGATACGCGATTCATGATCTGGGAAAGTGCAATATCCATCGTTTCAAGACAGAGATTCGCGGTTAAATCTTCGACGAGATCAATGAGCCCAAATTTCCAGTTGAAGATCTGTCTACTCTTCCATCAGCGCGGCGAAAAGAGACAAATACATATACCGTACTGTGATTCTCCAGGGCGGTTGCATTATCCTGAAAGTTCCTCATCTAAAAGACTTGAACGTTCAGAGAAAAGCGGCCTGCAAGCAATAACCCAAAGTCTGGAGGGATATAAGCGGAAGTAGGTTCATTGACTAAAGAAATGCAATAAGCGGCTGGAACAAGAAAAAGTAGCCTTCACACGTACAACTGACAGGGAAACTGCGCAACGGACAACTTTTGAGAGAGCCGTTTACCGGAGTCTGACTGAACGACGAGATGCTCGGATGCAGTAGCAACGTGTCAAAGCTTCAGCATGTCGATCCCAAACTGAGAGCAGACTCGAGTCGCTCGAGCTGGTTCTGGTTGAAAACAAAACTACCGGTCCGCGGTGATTCCGGTGATTCCGACATTAAGATCACCTGCCGCGCTGCGGCTTTATTTTGAGCTTGAGCGATGACCATATTGAGTTTTCTCCCTGCCTTTATAACTCTTCATGCCTCTTGGGCACGCCACCAATGCGATACGCAAATTCCTCTATCACTTGCCACAGAGTTGTTCTTCCTAATGCAGCAAGAGTAGTCGAAAATTTGACTACGACAGGTGAAAGCAAGTGACCTGGGTAGACCTCATGCAAACAAGCTATCACTCATCTCAAGGGGGGACTCTACTTTCCAGGGCATGTCGAATATATCATTTGATACAAGATCAAGGAAGGAATTCGACCAGCTTCGATCATGGAGTTTTCACCATCTGATCTCTGGTACAATCGGTATGTTCCTCCAGACACTATCAACAACCGTTGATCGTTGACATGCTGATAGGATGGCCTCCGACTATGAGGCACAAGTGACTTACTACGCCAGGCACTCGAGCAGCGACATAAACATAAGTACTTATTGACTTAATCTTCCATCGGGGTGGCGTTTGAGTCCTGAAACCTGTGCAACCTAATGAAGAACTCCCAACTAATTAGACGATTTCTAGGCGATTTTTTTTTCGAGCCTTCTCCCGAGAGTATGCGAAAAGATTGACCAAATGGTTTCGCATCATCATTGGAGTAAGTTCAGAACTGTCCAACATGCGGGCCCATAATGAAAGAGAGTGGTGACTTCGGTAACTACGAAAAAGAGAGTTCCGGAAAACAAGCGTATACCGAGGGCCTTCTAACATCATTGTCTTCATTGAGTATAGCCGGTAAAGCTTTGTCCAAACTGAGCCTGATTGGTTTTGATGACTTAGTTTACCATCGCTGATAAAACCTCACTCAAACACTCCCGGGATCTGTGGTGCAAGAACGCTGGTAAACTGTGGATATCATATCACGGCTGCCTTTGCCTATGGGCCGCGCACCCCGGTACAAAGATCCTTAACGCTGCTGCGCAGCAATCCCCGACTACAAGACAAATGTACTTGGGGTCACATCTTGCCCCTTCATCTTTTGTTCATCTTATAGTATTTCCTGTTACTGTACCATTTCGATCAGTTTGTACTCACATGATGTAAATACCCAAAAAATTAAATCCAAAAAAATCTCAAAATTCAAAAGAAAAATAATGGCGGGGTTTTCGGAAACGGGTGTGACCTGTGACGTACAAGCTGCTCGAAATGGTACAGTAATCTAGTACTTGCTTTGTTGTATTTCACCAATTGGATATGATACAACTCTGACTGTACTTATTAATCATAACTTATCCGGTTACTGATACTTTGTATGTACCGGACCACCTTAGTAATATTTATTACAGTACACAGTAATATAAGGCCTTCTCTGAGGCCAGTATCTGTCATAGGTATCCGGCGCAGTGGGGACTCAGAGCTGTGAGGCTCAGGCAATGAGGGATAAGAGAAGATAACTGTTATACTACTTGGCCTTGGAGGTAGGCCTTATATACTACAGCATAGCTATTCTAGAGTAATCTACGAGGTTCTACTACCTTGGTAAGTATTAGTAAATACATCAGTAAGCAACGTCGGAAGAGAATTAGTACCGGATTGACATGATGTCATCGTCGGATCGGCAACTACAACAGTATCTATAGTTATCCAGTTATCTTCTATCTCTCAAGCCTCACGGCTTATTCAGTTCCCTGCGCCGAGTATTTACAACATGCTTACTCTTATTTCTGCTACTGACTATGCTTAACTGATCATTAACTTTCACTAGCGCTTGATTGACTTTGTTTGAGCAATGTTTGAGTGCAGATAAATGATATGATCCAACAGATGATAAAGTCACGTTTGCGTCGCATGCACAGGGAGTGAACAAATTCCAGTACTTCTCACAATTACAAAGAGAAACTTGGCCCCTGGTATGGATTGCTAACCAGCTGTGGGCACTATTCAAGAAAAATCACTGTGTGATTAGTTGAAAAAGCAGCCGCGTTGAGGAGGTGACGCTGGGATTTATTGAGCAAGGTGCAAAGAAACAAGAGTACAGGAGTAGATAGAAAATAGGAATAGGAAGCAGGAAATGGTTGAAAAACTATGTGTGGGACTCCCAGACACAAAAAGAGCTGCTACAATAATTACTGGCATAGCAATAATCAAGAAACTGTAAGGAATATTGTCAAACGGATGATATGCATGATATGAGAACATACCTGGCAGAGTTAGGATAGAGAGAAGTCAGTTTATCACTCCACCTGTGGATAAATATGCTACAACTTCAAATGTCCAAGTGAGAGGCCCAGAGGATGGGTCCAGGCTGGTGAAAATAAACCTGGAGACTCCTGGAGAACACCCAGAGAATTGTCTGGACAAATCTGGGGAAGAACTCACCAAAAGAACATCCTCTGATAGAGGGAGTATAGTGCCGTTGTTGAAGGAACACAGTGTTGTAAATACTGTTGGATATTTATCCTGGGCTGCTCAATCGAGGCTGTGGACAAACACATATATACAAATGATGTGTAACTACAACCCTTGATAACAATCTAATAGTAGTCTTGAACCACCATCTCAGAGCCATCTCAGAGCCATCTAAGAGTCTAGGAGTCTTCATCAACCAACAGGTTATGGGCCCCGTGTCCACACTATACATCTAGGAGTTTTATTCATCATCTAGGAGCTTTACTTTTCACCCAATCACTCAATCTCACTCATTTCATCATCCCATCCCCAATCCCTTTTCAACGACTCATATTCATTCACTATGGCCACACTTTCAGCTCTTCTTAATCTTGGAAGGAACATTCCCCTACTTTCCACTACAAATGCTGATGACTGGAGCAACTGGAAAGAGGATGTTCTGCAAATGGTGCTTAGTGCAGATGGTCAGGTCAGAGCGCCAAGATTGCCACAGGGTTGACTTCACGTCCATCAGAGGCTGCTGATGCCAAGGAATGGGATCGACTCAACTCACAGGCTGCGTCCATCATTAAATCCCTCACTAATCGAGACTGCCGAAACATCTACAAGGATAAGACAAATGCTTCTGAAATCTGGAGTGCACTTGTCTCCTATTTTGAAAAATCATCATTTTCCTCACGTTCAGCTACACGTGCTGCCTATCACCGCATTACACATGATCCGCTTAAACCAACCAAAGTCTATCTTGATGCTTTGGATGATATGCGTGCCTGTCTTCAGGCACTACTCCCTTCCGGTGAAACAATCTCTGATAGTTATCACAAGGATATCATGCTCCAGAACCTTCATTCATCATTTGAGGCCTGGAAAACATCTCTTCTCGCCCAACCTACTGGCGAGCCCAATCTTAAAACCTGCCGCACTGTTCTTGAGAGTGCTATGGTTTCATTTGACCCTGAGAAGAGAGCCGATGAAATTTTAGATGGGATTAATAACCCGTCTGAACCATCCTCCCGTGTAGAGTGTAGAGGCTGCTCATGCTTATGCTACAGCTTTCCGAAAGGGAAGTAAAGGAGGAAGTCGGAATGGATCTGGTACTAGGGAAAGTTTTAGTGGTAGAGGGGAGGAAGAGGGGGAGCTTCCAATGGAAGCGGCCATGAAGATGGACAAGGATTTATAGACAGTCGCGGAAATCGCTGGTGCGATATGTCTATGGATGGCTGTCACCGTTGTGGAGGTATGTCGCACAAGGCTTCTAACTGTGTCAAGGACATGCCAGAGGAAGTCAAGCACTGGTGTCTTAACCGCACATATGACACTGCGCACATCACTCACAATCCTCCCAATAACATCTCTTCACATTTCATTGCTCCTATTGATACTTATGGTTTTTCTGCTCATCCTACTTGTCCACCCTTTGAAGAGGAGGAGTATATTGATTTTCATGCTTGATTATATTTATAGCTTAGGGGGAGCTCTCTTTGTTTCGCAGAGGGGGAGTGTTGGATATTTATCCTGGGCTGCTCAATCGAGGCTGTGGACAAACACATATATACAAATGATGTGTAACTACAACCCTTGATAACAATCTAATAGTAGTCTTGAACCACCATCTCAGAGCCATCTCAGAGCCATCTAAGAGTCTAGGAGTCTTCATTAACCAACAAATACTTGGGCCTTGGCGCAGGGACTGAATAAGCCGTGAGGCTTGAGAGACAGAAGAGACTAGATTGAGCACTATAGATACCGGCCTCAGAGAAGGCCTTATATACTGTGTACTGTAGTAAATATTACTAAGGTGGTCCAGTACATACAAAGTATCAGTAACTGGATAAGTAATGATTAATAAGTACAGTCGGAGTTGTATCATATCTGATCGGCGAAATACAACACACAGAATGGCTCAAGCGCTCCTCCCTCAACCTTGCCTCAACCACGTCAATAAATTGTGCCGCACAGAAATTTCAGCAGATACAGCATGTAGCAAGCCACCTCCAACACTGCTCCCAATCATGCTACTGCCCCAGCTTAGTATTGGACTCCTTTTATGACGTCGGTTTTCATCATTTAAAGAGGCCTATTGATCATACTTCGGTGTTCGGGTACATCCTACTTTAGATCAAAAAATGTACTTTGTTTGTGTACTTTGTTGGCATTGTAGACATTCAAAAGCATGTACTAGTCTTTTGACTCTGACTAGGTGTGCATTAGATGCTATTAGATGCCATAATTGGATACTGACAGGCAGAGATAGATAATGATCCAACGGAACGATTAAGCGCCGGAGCACATGATTGTCACATGCTCGCGCAATTTGTTCTCTCGGAATGGCTCAAGCGCTCCTCTTATGTTGATCGCTCGTGTCGCTCCAAATCCTGGCAGATACAGCATGTAGCAGCCGCTGCCAATGCTGCTCATGCTGCCCCAACTTAGTAGTATTGGGCTTGTTTGCTCTCGAAATGTTTTATGCTCATTGCTCGCATTCTTCACTCTCATGTATCAGTTGCATCCCATTGCACAGAGTCGGACTTCTTGCAGTACCACCACCGCTTATGCTACAAATGTTTACAGTGTTCCCCAACTCGCAAGCCGTGGGCAGTTCGTATGTGCTCATTTTCCAATACTATTGTTACAATTTATGTCTCGGCGGCATTGCAAGCCTCCCCAATAGCTTTCCACACAGCTGGAAAGGTCTCTTCAACCTCGTCAGTGAGTTCACAGGCTTGTATTTCTATGGCTAGCGCTTGGGAGATTAACATTGGCCTTGACCTGATCGGCCATCTGAGCTCTGCCCAAACATAAAGGGAGGGCATTAAAAGCGGTGGCTTTCTCTTTGAGGGTCTTCAAGGCTTCAGCCAAATCAATCTCAGTGACGGCTAGATGAGACAATGGATGAAGTATTCAGCAGCCATCATCTCTTTGCAAGAATCAAGGACAGAGGCTTCAGTGATATTTGCTCGCTTCCTGGTACGCGACGCGACGCGACTTTGGCGCTCATGTTTTCGCACATGACTTTGCCATCCGTCGGATCTTATCATTTATCTGCACTCAAATGAAGTCAATCCAGTGCTAGTGAAAGTTAATGATCAGTTATACATAATCAGTATAAGAAATAAGAGCTAGTAAGGACTAGAGCAACAGCAAATAATGTAGGATAAAGGAACAAGATGTGACCCCAAGTTTGCCCCAAGTCAAGCCCCAAGTGTTGGATTTGGGATTTGTCATTCCAAGCTCGTAATCTTACATAGGTACAAAACTGTAGTCAGCGGATGCTTCTGCATCCGTTTGTCTCTCTCTTCTGACCGTCACGGAGAGGACAACCGGAATATACTCGTTGCCGCCTTTTTACCCTCAGGAGCCTATCACAACACCAAGTACAGAAGAAGAAGAACACAGAGAGACATGTACATACATGCAGTAGAAATACTCGCTCAAAGTACGTCAGGTCAGTAGAATCAATGTATTTTGATCACAAAGTACATTAAATGATGAAAACTGACCTTATATCCTTTGCTCTTGAAATGTTTTATGCTTGCATTCTTCACTCTCATGTATCAGTTATATCCCAATGTGCATCAGACTTCTTGATGTATCATCACCCTTAGTTTTGCTCTCGAGATGCACTCCACTGAGACATTTATGAGTTGCATCCCATTGTGTGCCAGACTTATTGTTGTACTCATTGCTTGCTGTTGCGCAACTGTTGCGTCATTTTAAACTTGGTGGTTAATCTAGCTAGTGTCATGTCCTAGGTAATCAAATGCATATATGTAAGACTGCAAAACAACCAAACACCTAGCGCTGAGGTAATTAAAGTACTTCCAATAGAAGATAATTTGTCTGAAGGCACTGGTACAACCGGGCAACTACCTGCCACAATAAGTGGGATAAGATACTGCTAAGCCGAGAAACAGTTGTAATCATACAGTAGTAGAGAGTTATGAATCACTCTAAGGCTAAGTATAATCATTTACTTAAACATGTAGAAGTTGACAGGATAATGGAGTGCAATGCTGCTCATTAGAGAGTTGATGTACATACACTGATTGTTCAAGAAATGGCATTGATTCCCTAGAAATAGCAGAAATACTCGGGAGACTACGTACCAGCGGCATAGCCAGATAGATGTGGAAAGGGAGCCGAGTTGATAAGACAGTCGATAACCACAGCGTTAGCTTCGTCATTCACAACATTCCTAGGTTGCTGAGAGGTAATTCAGTTAATTGAAGTCGGAGAAAAGCTAGGTACCTACTGTACGGCCTCTGCCATGCACAACACCGGCGTTTGGGTTACTGAAGGGGCCATGGCGGTTGTCTGCTATTGCTTTTCCAGTAAAGCATGCAGCGAGATGGATATCACATGAGCTTGGGCAGTGACAGAATCTTCTGCGCAGTGGGTAGTGCTTGCGTTACCGTAAACAACAAGTCCCATAACACGATGGTTTGAGTCATCTTGCTCCGCGACTTTTCGCGGCTGAGCTTCTGTTTCCGGGCGCTGGATTGGGTTGGAGGGGCCAAGTCAGATTCCAGGAGCGATAAAGAAGGTGGTAATGATGGAGAAGAAAGCACGGATGGCAAAGGAGAGGCCATGGCAGGCAAGGAGGGTGCTGGAAGTGCCGGAACTTCATCGAGGTCGTCATACAAGCCCGTCGAATGAATGTGACGTTGTCAGAGCATGACAACTAGCTTGCGGCATATGAAACCTCTTTAGTTACAGAACGTCGGGCTTTGGAGATCGCAGGGTTGTCTGCCGTTTCGCAGGCTGCAGCTCCTGCTCCTACTGTAGCCCCAGCTGCTAGACATTACAACTTCGTAACCATGAGTGTGGTTACTAACATGAGCGGCACATCCATTCCTGTAAAGTAGACTACAAGGAAGGAATGTTCCGACGCTGGTAAGTGCCGCAGATTTTGGCGTAGCTTCCATTAAATATACGCAGTTTGCCGCTCAAGAATACACTGAGTTAAGGCGCCTCGCAAGCAGATAAATGAACGGCGGGGTAACTGCGTTGTTGGGTGGCCATCTATTTGAGGAATCATCGTAAGGGGCGGGACAAGGGGCGGGCTAACAGCAGGCGAGCAGTGTTTGATGGATCATGGCGATGACCTCAGGCCGATAGCTAAGTCTTGGCAACAGATATCATGGAATTACTTACAAAACTTCGTTACCGGTTTTATGTAGCTTACATGAAGGTTCTATGGACCTTCTGGACTCTTACCTTATTCAAGATATCTGGAATTATTGGCAGAAATATTCGCAGGGTAGGGAAAGACGCTAATCAAGGGAAGGGGGCCTGGCATGTGGGGCCCATCTTACCAGGCTTACATTCCTTGATAGGTGTGATGTCGAGGTGCATTTGTGATAAACCCAACCAATACTAATAGGTTTTCAAGTTGAGCCGTACCGTCGTTCCGACCAAGTTCCGACTGTCTGAACTTTGCAGTACACAGTTTGACCGCCTCCTCGCTAGTGACAGCTCTCTTATTTGCATCTTCGAAAACAGTGTAATGGCCTCCCAGCGTTTAACTCTGGCCCTCGTACTGTTTACATCCCTTAGTGACTTTGGCAACTTGCCAGTCTTGCCTTTCCTTTGGTGCCGGAGGTAAATTTTGTTGGGTTGACAGACTGAGGAGAAATACTGGGCTTCGCCAAGCAGGCTGAAGAAGAGAGAGTGCGTAAGGAAGGGCACTGAGAAATGGGCTTAAATCTATATTCCAGACTTGAGGGGCTTGGGCTCTGTACTTAGAATGTAACTATATCATTTGCCTTCATGGCTATGTTTTTTTTGTACTTAAAGACGAGTTGAGCTTGTGTCGGCCTGCCAGTCCAACACTTGACTTCAATGCTTGCAACGTCGAGCAAGCTGGATCAAGAAAGTTTTAAGCTACTTCACTAATGCAGAAGGCTTCCGTTAGAGCTAATAGACCTTTGTATGTATTTTAAAACGCATCGCTCCACATGTCATTGTGCTGCATCTGTTTGACCATTAAACATAACTTCAGTTACATTTTGACTGTCTCTGCTACACTTTCCAACTTCGTAAATTTTAGGATACATAAAAATGACAGCTCATTGTAGACCTAATCATACAGAGTCTGTGGGTGTAGCTATACCATCTATAAGTAGATTTGTTTGGTGAAAAAGGCACCCGAAAGAGGCCGCTTTCTTAAATGCTGGGACAAATACTCACACACGCGGGTTACCAGAACCTACGTAGGTTTGGATTTGCGACTTAATCAGCTATATTTATCTTTTTATATATTATACAAACTTCAATCTGTATGCAAACCGCGGTTCTAGAAGACATCTAGCTTTGCCGCCTTTCAAAGTGTTGAGCAATCACGATGAAAGAATTATATAATTTGACTACATAAGAAGGTAAATAAAACATATAAAAACTTATCAGAGTTAACGCGCCACTGGTGCCGCATGCATTTGATACTTCAGAAGCAAAGGCGGGTCAATGGGCGCAATGAGGCGCAATGCCGACAGGATGGCGGGTACCCGCTCCTTACCAAGTGAAAATGATGGCACCTGTTCTGCCAAGTCTCCGCAACTGTGTCGTCGAAAGTAATAAAGCAAGTCATGTGGACTAGAAAAATGCTGCCTGTGCAGCACTATGTTTAAAGATATACAGGAAGTGTAAGAAGCATGAGGCGGGGTTTCCCTGTTATGCTGCACTTCTCCAGCGTGCCAGTGATATATTTTCCTCCAGGCATGTGCTGCTCATATCTTTCATTCCACGCGTACCTTCCAGTCAACAGGCACTTTTCCAGCGACCCCAAGATGCGCGCCTTAGAATAATTGCGCAAAGACATTGCAGTTGACGGCAACTCAGGCGAAGCAGGGAGGTATCCTACTTGAACTAGGGCCGAGGTGGCTTTTGTTTCATTTTTTGGGGGAAGCCGCTTCACGAGTGAGAGTGCCATAAAGGTCAATTACTTTGATAGAGAATTCCCAGCCAGCAGTAGCAGGCTGCATTGGAGACAAGGTACCATATTTCCAGCAGATGTATTTCTCAATAAAACCCACCCATTGTTGAATCGCCGTTATACGAGGCCTATGCCGTCAACCTCCATGTCGGATCCTTGGAAGTCAAGAGGATCACGTCTCCAGAGATATCATCTAGAGCACTTTGTAATTCTGTACTGAGGCCTTGAGGTTTACATCGAGTATTGAGATGCTTTGAATAGGCACAAAAAGCTAAGCAAAGTGTGCGCGCAAAACCCAGTTGAAGACTGCGTAAAATTCTGCCCGGGAAAGGGAGATTCCGCAAAGCAAGGACAAATGCCAGCGGGACGGTGGGACGGAATCCAATACAATGCACGCAGGCGAAGAGACAGTGGGATCTGTGTTGGCTGCGGCTAAAAATAACAGGGCGGGACACTGGCAGGTGAAGAGACGGCGGGTTCCATGTGATTTGTAAAATAGCAAGGCGGGACAACGGGCGGGCTAACAGCAGGCGGGCAGTGTTTGATGGATCATGGAGGCCTGATAACCCAAGTCTTGGCAACAGATGGAATTACGAAACTTTGTCGTACCAGTTTTATGTAGCTTACATGAAGGTTCTATGGACCTTCTAGACTCTTACCTTATTCAAGATATCTAGAATTATTAGCAGAAATATTCGCAGTGTAGGGAAAGACGCGAATCAAGGGAAGGGGGCCTGGCATGTGGGGCCCATCTTACCAGGCTTACATCTATTGATTGGTGTGATGACGAGGTGCACAAATGGAGAGCTCGTTCCGGATATATCCCAGAAAGGGATATTCCTTTCAATTACATATGCCGAGCGGTTTGTTTCAAGATTGTTCAGAAGAGTGAATTATAAATTGTGAAAGCAAGCTCAAAAGAGGGGAAGTACGAGGAACGAGAAGAATTGCCATGCCTTGGTGATGCCGGTAGGTCATGTGCGCCCGCATAGCCTAATTGGGCATGAGCCTCCCGGCAGTGATCCGAAACATTCATGGTTATGATGGAGATCATCGAAAAACAGACTAGCCGGCATAGCGGCTCGACATGAAACAACTGGCACGGCGGCTGAAGATCAGGTGGGAAAGAACTACCCGATCTGGCGGTTTTTGAAGAATCCAACACTCAATTGGCACCTACAAGACCCTCCCTTCCCTTCGGTCAGAGTCGGGGAAGAGTATGTTTGTGTCAATGTCCACTTGCTCCCGAGTGTTCACCATCATTGTTCGCCAAGATCGAGAAGGACTAGCGACGTCAAAGGAGTATGGGGAAGAGTAGTGGTTATATGGAAAGTCTCTATGAGCAACAAAGAATTAATCACTCGCCGGCACGAATCAGGATCAACGTAGGTCTTGGCGGAGATGTTTTCGTCGTCCGGTATCTGTAAACCTGTTGCATTCTGACTATAGCCGTGGGTGTGGCTCCCTCGAGCGGCGAATACGAATCCAAGTACAGTTCCACATCATTCATGTGGTATGTATTATTTTGTATAACCGCGCCAATGACGCATAAAGAAAATGAAGAGCGCGACATACTTAGTGACAGCTGTTTCATTTAAACTTGAGCAGAATCTTTTTCTAACGGTATCAATCAGGACTCCCTCTGCGTAATGGCCCTCACCGCAGCAGAGGTCGACAATGTTCGCCAAAGCTTGGCGGACTCGACTAACTTCTTTGTTTTCCCTCTCATTGCGGAAACGGTTCTCTGGGGTAAGGCTTCACAAATCCATCTTTACAATTTTTCGTTGTGGCTGACCTTCAGATATAGGCATCTTTACCGTCCTCATATGCACATCGACCACTCTCCTCGTGTATGAACCTTCCTCTTTTTCAGTTTCATTCATGCCAACGTGCAGTTTGCCAACAGTTCTCGTGGTCTCCACGCGCGATCAAAGCAAGTCATGCTTGTCCTCACGCTGCTCATGTATGTGCTCTCGACCTTGGATTGGGCTATCGATGTCCGCCGGGTATGGACGGACCTGAAGATCTCCATTCCGGCTGAGCTTTTATCACCTGCCCGCGATGAATCAAGGCTCAATAGTACCAACGTGCTGCTGCGCATTATTCAGTCGATAACTAATAACATCTGCGTGGGTTCCATTCCCTCATTTAATTCTGTAGGCCGGATTTTATAATGTTGTATAATAGGTTATTATCAGTGACCTCGTGGTTTGCTGGAGAGTCTGTGTTGTCTACGGATGGGATAGGCGTGTCCTCATGACGGCTATTGCGCTTATGCTTGCTCTTTTCAGTGAGTGGGGCTAAGCTCCTCTTCTTTATTCACTGTAGTTGATGCCAGTCCATTCTACTTCGAAGGCACTGTTTTCGTGTGCAACCTCACACAGATCGGTGTTGGATTTCCGACTGTAGTGCATCTGCATTCCTTAGCTCCTTCGCAGGTGTGTGGTTTTGTTTTGTTTCCTGAAGTTGCCACCTCTCAAAGTTTCACCCGCAGTTTCCAATTGATATCATAGCGCTCACTTTCTCCTCTTTGGTCAATGTCTGGGCTACAGGCATGGTTGCTTTACGAGCATGGTACGTCTCTACCTCTCGTTTTAAACTTAGATATGTATCATATTCATCGCTACTAGGAGATCCCGACGGGAAATTCGGTTCCAATTGGCAAATGGCAGTCGTAAGTCATTTGCAGAGAACATTTTGACGTTGTTCATGGAGAGTGGTATCGTCTATACGGTCCTTTGGGTACGTATATTTCATGTTGGACAGATTTTATTCTGACCTCGTGTATGGCTATTAGATATTAAAAAGCGTCGTACTCATTGTCGTGCATACATCTTATACCAACTATGCTGTCATGGTGATGAACCAAGCAATTGTGGGTACCTCTCCCATTCTCCCTTCCACTCTCTTGCGCCCAAGATTAAATTCACCTCATGCTCATTTATCCGTATTCTAATCAACTGTGTTTTTTCAGGGAATGTACCCGACAATCATCCTGCTCCTTGTTGCTCTCCAGAAATCACATCTTGACCACCAATTCTCATATGCTGCCTATGACTCCAAGTATGCTGTCCCAGAAAACCCCTTGCCCTTTGCTGCTGCACCGAATCCATCACAAGAATGGCATGTGGACAGCCGTAGAACTGGCACCACACATACAACTATGGACATTGTATATGAGCCTAGTAGCTCCTCAGGCTCGTCTGAATTGGCACTTGACAAAGAAACAAATGGAGCTACAGTACAGGAGGTGTATTTCAAAGAAGAGGTTTGAGTGAATCCGTAGGACAGGCATAGCTGATCATCATGCCAACGAGTCATTCATTTTAACTAAATTTATATGTCCAACTGCTATCCAGTGCTCATGTCATCCTTGCCTCTCTTTTTCACTCTTGAACAGTAACTTCAGGTAATGCATACTTAGTTGCATTGTAGGCACCAATCCTGACTTGAAAGTTGAGATCATTGAGGCATTAATGTTGGAAATAGGGGTGTCTGCAGTTAGTCTGCAGGATTGTGGTGAGCCTATACAATTGTTATCTACTTATACTAGGGCCTTGCTACACTTGTAAGCTCAAGCTTGGATGCTCTCCAATCTAAGATAACATTTGAGGGAAAGAAGGATTAAACTCAAAGTCAACTCAAGAGGATGACATTTGCTAAAGTCATGTTGCAAGTTGCAAAAGTTGTGCAGAAGTCAGACTTGTTGATCTGTTTAGCGTTGGCAATCCCTTTGAAAACAATTTGATGCAACAGACCATAAAGGATGGCAGAGGAATTGTCAGCACGTCAATCCAGTTTTGACACAGAAGATATAAGTGAAACTAGGTTTCCGTATATTGTGGGGGCACTTCAACAGTGATGTCCCCTGGATGTAAAAGACGTATTCCACTGTCTGTATATAGCCTGATATTCCGCACTATATGCCCCTGAGAGTCTCGCGCATCAAGTAGGGTCTTCCGTGGTGGGAAGAGTCGTTTAGCAAACCTCCCCAGCCTGTAAGTATACGACAAAACTGCGGTCTCAGCTCCATTTCCAACCTCAATGGGCATGGGAGGGTAAGGAGTGACTATACCGGCAGTGCAAGGACGCTTCCACCGTCCGCGAATCAGAATTATGGCTAAAAACAGCGTGATGAGCCCAGATAGCCCTCCCAGTACACCTCCAACTACGGGCTTAATATCACTACTTCTGTTAGTTGTAGACAACTTTGCAGTATTTGTTTGGACAACAAAATAGCTGAGAGTAAGATACTGGGGGAAACTGGAAATATTGAAGTCTGCAGCAATTTCCAGAGAATGCGATGTTTCAGATAAACCCGAAACTGTGAATTGAGGCCAATTGTAGTGATCTGTAAAAATTTCCTGCACCACTGTGATTCGAAGGTAGGCTAGCAGGAAGAGTAAAGTAGCTGCTAGCATTCCCATCCATCGAGTACTCAGCAGTAGTGGCATTGAGGGCAAGAGTTTGATCAAGCCTCCAATTTTTTCCATACATAGTGGCGGATGTGCCTGTGGCCAGATGACATGTTCAGATGGGCCGAAGTTTTGGAGGAAGTTTTATATCAGCGCACCATTGAAATTAAACTTCACTCTGGCACCGACTGTCTTTGTATAGTTAGAGCCAGTCATATGTATGTCCTGGATCCATGCCCCAGAGATGTTGTTATAAGAGAAAGTAGGGTCGCTATTATGAACTCTGAGCATTACCGCATCCAGGGGATCGGATGGCAAAGGCTGGTACTGTAGGCTATCCAGCCAAACTATAGAATCTCCGACAGCTGATTCGGGAATGGTGAAGGTGACATTGAGGGTATGTGGACGATGGTCACCGTAGAGTAGTTGACCGGAATCGCATGCGTAGTAGTTGGTTATTTGCAGAGGTGGAGTCCAGGAATAAACGGCGGTTGCCATAGAATTATTGTCCACCGTGCATTTCCATGCCGGAGTTGAGGACGGGGAGCTACCGCTAGCGGCGACTACAACACGTATAAAGCTACCTACAAGCCCATAATTTAGGCTGAGTTTAGGGCATTATACGAGACTGTTGATGTTTTTCCCACTCACCGGAAAAGTTGAAAGTAAAGAAGGAGCCATTTGTTCTAGTACCAGTGATTGTGTTATTGTACACCGGCCCTCCGAAGCCGGCTTGATTAAGAAGAACACCGTCTTGTAGTGAAAATGCAGACTGGGGCGAATACCGAATCGCAGGATCCGTGTCATCTACAATCACAAGTCGAGGAACGGCTGCATCTGGAGTCATTGGGAATGAAGACCAGAGCTCAGTAACGCCAAACAAAGATCCACCAGGTTTTTATTGCACGCATGGCCGATTTCGGCTACATGGCAGCCTAGGTTCCACAACAGAACTAGATCAAGGTATCTTTGGCAAACAGAGTCGGGGCACATTTGGAGATTGAGCCATGCGATTCCTACATCGTAAGTAGTCTAGAGACCGGCAACAGTGCTGAGATGATCATGATTTGAGCAACTTGACACAATGACGGTCAGAGCTTATTTTTAGGTGCAATTCAGAGCCCGAGAGCAATCTTGGATGTTTAAGTTGCCTCTTGTGAGTATCTATGTAGATCATCGTAGAATGGCTTGAAGACAGTAAGCCTCATCTTATCTTTAGACATTACGCGATAGATGCGTAGCGGGTGCCAGCGGGCTTGGGAAGCGAAGTTGAAATGTATCGAGTTGGAAAATACTGAACACGGGTAGTCTTGGGTGAGGGAATACGGCAGGAACACTCGTTGAGCTCTGAGGGCAAAAACAGCTTGTATCAAAATCACGATATGATAATCTTGTTTGCGCAGTTTGATGCGGCTATCTCATGGTGACCTTACTCCAAGCGAACTGTACGATAATAAGATAAGATAAAAAGAAGAACCGGCTAAATACAAACAACCCAATCACTAACGCAAGCACCCAATTGGAACGCCATGCACAATTTTTACCCGTTTAAACCAGTATGGCAGTACTTAGAACATGACTACGAAATGAAACTTAAGGCTGAGATTCATAGTCAGGCGGATGATCAGTCACAATTTCTTCCATTCTCTGGACCCGTTCTATTAGTTCAGATACCTGTTGACGTAGTGTATCCTCCTCTCCATGGACACTGCCTAATAGTGCTTCCCGTGTAATACGAAGCTCCTCTTGTGCAGCCATCCGAGCGCGCTCTCGTCCTAACATCCTTGATCGTTTTGATCTGATAGCTAGGCAATATGTTCACATTTGAAAGGCAATATACATCATAAAGGCCATAAGCTCACCTCGTATAGGACCAGTTGAAAATCGCCGAATCATTGACAAGGGGCCTGGCGCATCCGGCCTAGTATCAGGGTCACTAAAATCGCAGAATCAATATCTCGTAGGCTTGTCAGTCACTGATGTTTCTAAACAGTGCACTTACAATGGGGTTATAACCTCCTGAGCATTCTTCAACGGATGGAATTGCTTTCTCCGTCGCTTTCGAATCCACCAGCATGTGAGGAAGATCAAAAAAAGTAAACCAGCCCCCATGACTCCCCCTCCGATTGCTTTTGCTGTGGGACTAGACTGGGTAACACTTATACTGTTGGGTGAGGGTACTGGTGTGGACGAAGCTGATGGAGCATGACTTGGAAGGGGCACAGAAGGTGCGTTTTCTTGACTTGTAGATGTCGACAAGGTTGGTAATATAACGTTGCCAGATTGAAGTTGACAGTAGGTATAACCTTCCGAAGAAGTACAGTCAACAAGTTGTCATATTTGATCTTAAACTACTTACCAATACGCACCGCTATTAGTAGGAGCTGTAGAACAGAGTAAGCCATAGTGGGTTCCGGCAGAAGGAGGTAACAAAGGGTTGTTTGTGCAAGCTGTATACATATCTTGCCTATTATACTAGTGCAGCCGATTTCCCTCCGAACAAGTACATCTCTCAACACATACAAAACTCCTATAACTACGACTAGTCTAGCAGCCTACATCGTGGATATAGCACTTACTGAAGCTTTGTTTAAATGACCCGATTAGTAGATCACATCCTTCAAGTGATCATCTGCCGCAGGGATTATTGAGTACAATGAACCCTGTCTCGTGGAGATCTTATAGTACTCGCTCAAGACAGCTTCGTCTAGGAAGACGGGCATCTCCTCGGTACAATTGAATCCAGTGTTCACAGCCGTGTTGTATTGACGGAATTCATCCTGTCTATAACAAGATTGGGAAGAAGTAAATTATCTGCCGTGATGAAGGTACTTCACCAAGACAAAGGCGTTTCACCTTGTACTGGAACGCAATTCAACCAAACCGCACGTGATTTGGATACCCGAATTGCTCTTATTAGGCCCTGTTCGGGAACCCGAGTTGCGATGAGTAGGGTTGAGTTGAGTTGGGTAGGGTCAAGTTTTTTGTCACATCAGGTGCTTGCCAGTGTTACATCCTAAAACAAGATTAGATTTTCTCATGACGAAGTTTTAAACGGCATCTTCCGGTATTTACTTAGCAAAGCTTTCCTCCTTGTACTGACATGTTTTTGACACAGAAAAGATGTCTAATAGGCTCTATTATTTCATATCCTCATTATCTGAACTTTTTTCTAGCAGAAATATATGAGCTCACCAAAGTACTACTGAAGGCTTCAGCGAGCGTTAATCTGGCGCTAATAGCTTAAATTTGCCGCTGATGACAAACAGGTCACTGCATCGTGACATTTTGCAACTCTACCCAACTCAACTCAACCCTACTCATCACAACTCGGGTTCCCGAACAGGGCCTTATAGTAGTCTGATATGGATACGAACGCTCATATGGCACGCTTGTTTTTTTTCGTTCGGGCGATCTAGTACAAGCTTGCATCTTCTGCCACTTAGACAGGGGAAGATGTTGAATCCTGAAGCTTTAAATTTTGAAGAATACCATTTTGGCAGCCTTAAGCTCAGACCTTACCATAGTACTACAGCCGCTCCGTCTTGCAAACGTCCTTCTGCCGCTCTAGACAGTCGAAAAACTCCTATCCGCCTAACTCGGCAGCATTTCGGTGTGCTTGCCACAGTCCCAAGCAGAGCACCCCTCATGAGCATACATCCAGACTCGGACGCAGTTTATGCTATCCTGGAATCGGGTCTCATCATTCATAACTTATATAAGGCTTCAATCATGCTTTGTCTAAGTGAGTTTCGAAGCATAGCTCCCTTCCAGGCTCCATCATCCGAGCTATTCACAAGGTAACCCTTCCATAGGCTTTCCCATCTTCTTGGGTTTCCACAGGCTTCTGCCTATTCCCTTCCTTCTTCACGACTTACCCGCTTACTTTAATTCTAAATAATCCCCGAGTTTGTCCACGCTGAAGTGATTGAAGTGATATGTGTCTGCATAACGGCATGCGAATGGGAACGAGACTTGTTCTTTTTGGATTCACGTTCGCTCCTACCGATCATTTTTAGTTTATTCTTCCGAATTCTGCCAAATGGCGGGGAAACATCATATCATACGCGGTTCATGGACTCTGTAGGGTAAACGTGTTGGAGAAGTGATAAGAGTTAACCTGCCAATATAATTATAGCTACGCCTAATACGTCCAATATGAGAGTCGGAGGGTATAAAAGAATATATAGACCACGATCCACCTCGACTCGGAAGAACCCCCATCGCTCCCACCGATCACTCTAATCGAGGGTTATTATGGGCACAAGACATATAGTTCGTTGCTCGTGCTTAATTTTCGGTCAAACACAGCTTGAGAATGACCTCGGGGATATGAAACCTCGGTTGACAACAATGGAACAAATACCGAAGAAAAAGCGAGATTTAGCAGCTGCGCACTCGGAAGCGTTCAAGTGACGAAATCTTTCTCGATATCTCGAGAGTACATATAAACGCATGAATGCTCTCAGTCAAATACACTATACACCTGTTCTTGGTTCCTGATACCATGAAATCCTTATTCTTTCTGAGTGCTATTGCCAGCTTGCGCGCTGTGAATGCGTACCTGCAAGTCCCCTCTGGAAACACGTCGTTCACGGAATACAGTGGATGCGCTACTCCAGGTAAGTTCCGAGGCTTGGTTCACATAGACAGCGCCGCTGATACGATACCTTTAATACCTCATCCGCATATCAGCCTGTGGAGTATCCGTCACGGGCTTCTCAGCAGCGGTAAACCAACTTACCTTCGGGTCGATTCCTGGACTCGGCGAAGGAGATGCCTGTGGTCGTTGCTTTAAACTGACGGGAGCCTCTGACCCGTTCTCCCCTGCTTTTGCAGGACCTTTTAATTCGATTATCGTGAAGGTGAGTACGAGTACCCTGGATAAAAAGTCCTTCATCACTGAGGCTGAAGTTGGTTTACTCTTAGGTGACAGACATGTGTCCTGCTGCAGGAAACGAAGTAAGGCCGCCGAGCTAGAGAAGACGAGTTGAGCCATTTTGACCTGACATATCATAGCAATGGTGTGGACAAACCGCCTCGGACCCTGGTAATCAATTCGGTCAGCCATTCCAGTGCGTATTTTCCTCATCCTGAACCATCATATGTACGACCTTACCTGAGGCCTTATCGCCCCTCAGCTTCGATATCTGCGAAGATACGGGAGGAGCAGCTGCATTCTTTCCTTCAGGGCACACCGCACTTCTCGGCACATTCACCGAGGTTGATTGCAGTGAATGGACTGGCTCAGATGGAGCGGGCGAGTTCAACGGATCCTGCATTGCCGGCGAATCAGCAGCGTTCTGGCCTGGAAACACAGCCTGTGGAAATCAGGGTACGTGTTGCAGAGTTGTTAGGTTAGAGTCGGTGCTAGGGTGTGAGCTAATGGTTTCGTTAATAATAATATAGGAACTTTTGGAGGAAACCCTACTACACCTGCAGGACTCCCGACTACACCTGTGGGCGGGTCCCCTACGACTTCCCCTACTACCGCCCCTATCACTTCCCCTACTTCCCCTCCAGTATCGTCACCCACGGGGACAGTTCCAGAGTTTGCCCAGTGCGGCGGAATAGGCTGGGCAGGAGGAACTGTGTGCCAGTCGCCATTCACATGTCAGGTACTGAATCCATATGTGAGTGCGCCGGTGTTTTTTCTTTTGGTGGTTGCTCATTCGAGGATACTGGAAACAGTTCAGTCAATGTCTGTGAGCGTGAATCGAAAAAACGTTGCTTACTTTGAAATAGTCAATGCGTATGTTTGTATGGCTAATAAAGTTGCGTGAGATACAGACCGAAGATAGGCTGGAGCTGCATACTCAATCGTGGCACGATATTAAGAAACGAGATATTATGACCAGAGGGCGTACGCCGAGCGAGTTTCGAGACATACGCAGTTGGATTGTCCATATATCATTCATCAATGCAAATTCCTGATATTAGGCCATTGAGGACGAAGCAAGTACAACTGCCTTGCTCATCGTGTACACCCATACTCTGACCATAGCGTTGAAGCCAAGTACGCCAACCCCATCCGAACTCGGGACGAGTCTTCGCTGGGTGTCCCGTGAGTCTGGGCGACACTAAAGCGAGGACAAATAAACTCTTAGGCCGAGTACTCAAGACAAGATCTAAACTGATTGTGGGTGTACTCTTCAGCTCAAGTAACTCAAACGTTGACGTTTGCGACTCGACAAAGTTGTAAAGGCAGAAAGTTTCTGGGTTACGTACGGCGAAGGTCTGCGTTGAAGAAGCATCGAACACAGAGATGTTTTGTTGTCTATTCAGAACGATGACTGGCAAAGGTACCGGTAAGAGGTGATGCAGATGAGCGAGATGTCGAGTGTTGGAGGAACAGAAAGCCGAGTTAAATCTGACTGGGCTGACCGGCGCAGTCGGCGAATGTCTGTAGTGAGAGGAAATCCAGTGATCTATAGCCAGGCTTCGTTAGCTTTGGCGAGAGTATACATATCGAAAACGCATGGCCTTTACGTTATGACAAAAGTCATTTCCCTCTCTGATAATCTGGTCTCTTTTCTATCCGTTATAACACCCAACGTCGGCAACTAATCCAACCCAACTGAGAGTCGCAGCCTTCGTGGACATAGAACCATTACCATATCTGTTGCCAGCTCCATTACTGAATCAGGATCTGCATGGAGCGGCCATGGACACATTTTCCCGTGGATAGAGCGACTTGGAAAAAGAAAGCATCGGGTGTACAGCAAAAGAAGTGAGAGACCTCCAGCCAAGCAGATGATAGCACAAAAGAACGAAATAGGCCGAGATGCACTACTTCTATTACGACTCCGAGTCCGTCCGACGACATCAGCGAATCGTGGCCCGCAGATTCTTGACGTACTGAAAGAGCTCATGATCACACTGGACTAGCGCGGCAGGTCGTCGTAGAAGTGAGGTTGAAGTTAGGCGAAAAGCTTCTGGCGTTAGTTGATAGACGCTCTAGTGGAATCGCGGCTTACGGTCCGAGAAGCGCGATTCTTGAACACGTGAACACGTAACAAGGTTTGCTTCGATTCGCGTTTCTTGCTCTCAACTACGATGCGCTGCCACACATGCAAAAAGGAATGCGAGAAACCCCAAAAGTGTTCAAAATGCCAAAAAACAATGTAAAACTCCTCATAACTCATATATAGCCTCTCTGATTACAACTGATGTCTAGTTACTGCTCGTAAGTATATGCCACTCGTTCAAGAGTTTTATCTACGGCTGAGATTTTCGCGTCAGACGTGAATGCCAAACATTAGACTGGAAACAGCATAAGCGTAGCGTCTGCCTTAAGCCCGTTCTTGCCCACAAGACCGAGAAACTGCTAAACAAATTCAGCGGTCCAGGCTTTGCTCTAGGAGGACTCACTAGGATGGAAGACATGGCTTGGGCAGAACGGGTTCGTAGTCTCTACCAACCCGTGTCTGCGATGGCTGCTTTGCTCTTTGGAACGAGTCCACCTTTGACCCGAACGAAGACGATAGTAACAGGCGTTGTGGACCACGCCGCGAAGGTAAAAGGTGTAACGACTGTGACTGGACTGTTTGTAGGGATTGTTTGGCTCCGGAGAATCAGGGTGAGTGTATGGCCTGGAATACCGCTTCCCAAAAACTTATCCAATTTTTTTGCACAGACCGGAACATTTTGCAGGCCCCGACCGGGTCTTGTCGTTGCCCCAACGCCAACTTCGGCGTCCCTTACTGCACCATGACGACCTCCTATCTTCACGGAGACCAGAGGAAGCAATACACCGGTCCTCGACACCCCGAAATCTTTGGCAGTGGATACCCCGAATCTGCTTTCGACGATAAGCCTAAGAAGTGCAAGAATTGTGGAGAGATGAGGAGGTGCTTGAAGAAGGAGCATTGGACGGATTATGCACCTGAAGCGATGCTGAATATGGTTGAGCAGGCCGAGAAAGAGTCGGGCAAGCAAGAAGGCCGCCGAGTATGTTTGATCACAGTTCCTCATCGTTGCATCTTCGACGCTGATTTTTCTTTGTCTGGCAGTGAACACAGCCTCTGAGTCTCCTGTGCTACAGAGCGACGCGAAATGTTACTTGCAGAAAATGATACTTACATCCATACAAAATTGATACTCAAATTTCTCTTTATACGATACTAGTCTCTCGAAACCGGCCTGTATAATTTGGAGTCAGGGTAGTGAGTTTGGAGTCACGATGGTGAGTCTTGAGTATATTTGATTTGCGTTTGCGTCAAAACTTTCGAGTTTGAGTCAGTTGAGTCAAAAAGATTTGAGTATGAGTCTATTTGATTTGAGTATGAGTTAACTCGATTGGCGTATGAGTTTACTTGATTGGAGTCTGAGTAAAAATGGTATTCTATCAAGTAGAGTGTAGCTTTATGGACATATATAGTGCTATATGGCAGGTCAGAATCCAGTACTCAGCTATGCGCTGATAACTCTTCACTTTTTTGCTAATATTATGGGCCACTTTTTAAGCTTACTACAGTGACTCCCCAGTATTTCGATGGGAACCAGGCCGCCGTGTGGTGGCACTGCAAATACATTACTGTGCACAGCTGTGCCTAGGTGTGTCAGAACAAATTCTATGCGTCGGCGCGATTGAGTTCACACTGCCACAGTAGAGCATCTGAGCATCTGCGGCACACAGATTGCGCGGCATGTTCGGTGCGGGCCCGGCTGTTCCTCGATGGGACCACCCTGGTTCTTCCTTCCTTCCGGCCTAGCTTTCCGCTCAAGCGCATCGATAAATTTGCAAAATATTTTGATGGGTTTTGAAAACAGCATATAAGGTCCCGGATTTGCGCTTTTTTGCGCTTTTTACCCCCGCTCCCAAAAAAAAACCTGTAGCCTAGTAGTATACAGTTACCATTATGAGTTGGTTTGTAAGTCGCCAAGCAAAGAAATACAGTTAAAGTAATAATGTAATTACCAGACTCAGCTCCGCAAGTACATTGCCAATGCAATTTACCCCAACAATCCAGAGGCACATTCGGCACCTCCTGTGCCGCCTCCTGCCACTGCCTTTGACACACTTCCACTGTTCAACGAGAACGGTATGTTTTTGAAATGTGTAGTGTGAATCATAGGTTAATATTGTTATAATAGGTATACAAATCGGCTTTCAACGGGTCCCTCACAATGCTACCGCACAGTTGAACATGCCGCCTGCTTTGGGTACCTTGGCTGGACCTCCAAAAATTGCTACAAGCACTTCACGGCCTCCCACTGCTCCAGTTGTCACCGCTCCCCAACCTCGAAACTGGACAGAAATCCCATCCTTTGATCTCACCAACCCTGCTTTGCAAACTTCGTTCATTCCACTAGATCCTCAACCCCCTTCAGAAACCCAGTTGGATCAAGGTGTGATTGCTACCTCGTTGGAGAATCCAATTATACATATTATTTGACATTGTGTAAGTGAACGACTAGGTACTTATGATTTAAGTAGTTGACTCTAATAAATTTGCGTCAAGACTCAAGACTCACCTGACTCCAAATTTTGACGCAAGACTCACATGCCTGACTCCAAATTCTACCTACCGTCTCGAAACAACCTCCCTGTGTACAAGTGCCCTTATTACTGAAATTCAAACAGTTTCCTTCACGTGTGACTCATTCTGACCGACGGTGTGTGTACTCAGGCTCTGGGCACTCAAGCCGCACGATTTGGAATCATAAAGTTTTTTGTAGTTGTTTCGAGATTGGCAAGACATTTCATCGATTATTATAATACTTATTCTATAATTACAGACGGCCGATATCCTGACACAGGAATGAGACCTGACGAACGGTACTTTCCTTGGTGTAGCCTCTGTGTCGTTCTCCTTCTCTCCCATACAGACAGAAGCATTGGAATGCACACGATATCTCATATCGTTCCTTTGCGATTCAAGTAATCATACGACCTGCGTCACCTAAAACAACAAGAAAAACCACAACCACGAAAATTCAGCTCATCGCGAATTGAAAACACAAGCATCGGAACTACGTACCCTCCCATCCTCAACATGATGCACCCACCCCGTCACCTTCGTGTCTGGCAACAAAAGCGCATACCCCTTCAGAAACTCCACATCCTCTCTAACACTCCCTTCCACGTCCTTGAACTCCTGGAAATTAGGAAACTGCTCCAGAGCCTCTGCCACCTCCGCCGCCTTTTCAGGAGATGTGTTCTTCTTGATCGTGTCTACTATTTCGGATGTGGTGAACTTTGTCAAGCCACAGCCGGTATGGTGGAAGATGGCGATGTCGCGTGTATCGAGGAGCTGTTGAGCGATGATAATGCTGCGGAGGGCGTCTTTCCTGAGGGAAGTAGTGGTCAGGTGAAAGCGGTAGAGATGGAAGAAGATGAACGTACACACGGCCTCCTGCGTTACGAACGATATGGGTAGTCCCAAGTTTGATACCGAGACTTTCATAGGGACTAGAACGATCTGAATTAGTGCCCTCTTGTTGTGATATAAAGCACATACTTAATTCGAGCGTCTTGGCAAGTGACTATCACACACCATTAGATTTCAATAGTTGTGATCGCTGTTACGCGGACACACCTATCAACAGCTTCTCAAAAGTTCCTGTATTCTCATAATGAGAAATATACTTTGCGTTTTCTTCGACAAATTTTGAAGACATGGCTTTGTAATAAATGACTCGGGGGATAGATATGGATATTGGTTCTTACAAGTTGGCAGGCCACTTGTCCTTTTAAAGCACGTCTCTCCTTCCTCTGTTATGTCCTCCATCCGGTACCGAGTGAGGCGAGATTACGAATACGAACAACATTCAGATATACTTGGAGCTTGGCTGACTTAGTACGATTAGTACCAAATTACTAGTGATATATCCGTAAGCACTGGTCACCAGTTCCCACAAACGCCCAGATTACTAACTTTAGTAACTTGGGATTACACAAACAAATCATTATTCGTAGGCCGGTATCCTAGCATAGTACACGCATCTGTGACGATCTGTCCCCGAGCGTGGCTTTTTTACGGCGGCTGAATCTGTCAACATTATCGAGAAACTGACAAAGAACGAAAAAGACCTGGGAGCAGTTTGAGTCATCTGGTATACCTACGTCCGGTTCTCCCTGGGCTTCCGGGTTCCCACTTTATTCTTTTTCCAAGTTGTCCTAGCCGGTTTATTCATATTCCAGTCAATTTCATTGTTTGTCATGCTGTGCCAGCTGTACCAAATTGAGAAATTAGACGCTTAGACCAAATGACATTCAACAAAGCAAGGCACCGTCAAACTGGGCTTGTGATGGCCCAGGCTGGATGGAACCGGCAGAGGTCGACGCCGATAATGTTGTGCTGGTCCGTGGTCGGAGGGATGATTTTTTTGAGTGGAGGAGCTAATTATCTGGTTAGTTGACCTTGTAAAGTATGTATACTCATCGGCCGTTAAAATGCGGTAGATAATGAAGGCTGGGGAAGTTATATAGCTCTGTATTCGCCCGTAAGTATGGCTACAGTGCAGAACATTGCAGCCATTGATGTCAATGATAGAGCCCACGAGACGGGTGTGCTGGAGCGTTATATAGCACTATACAGCCATTTCCAGTGGTTTCCAGTCCACCCGCGGTTCGCTGATCAGTGTAGACAAGTGAGTTGGTCCGCAGTTAAATTTTTCGTCATTTTAACATTCGAATTCACATACTTAATGGTAAGCAAAGAAAAAGAAAATCAAGGGCGTCTTAAATCCTACCAGGGCGGACCGCACTTTCTTTATCCGCTCCAAGCCCACCCTTGTATCCACGTCGCAGAAAAATGATAGTATTGCACAGAGTCTATTTTACGTTCCTGCTCCAACCTTCTATAAGGAAGGGGGAGAATTACTCCAGTGGGTATGGTCCAAGATCTGAACACCGCTGCAGACTCAGGGCCGTCGATCCTATATTTGGTGTCCAATATCAAGATACTCCGTGGACCGCGCTTGGCCAGTGCTTGGCCTTATTCTCAACCTCAACCGATGGAAAGGGCAGTGTTACAGACTACAGTGATCAAAAGCTTTCGATAAAGATATAAATTGTTGAAACCCCAACGCTCGCTGAACACTGTTAAGTATGTTTCAGTTCATAGTTGTGCCGCTGGCGTTGTAGCCGTTTGGACTGTTTTATTACTGTTACCGGTATTATTCTGTGATCCCAAGTCTGCGTGCGCCTTGCCAAGATCAAGGCTGTATAGGGTCAAGCCGAGCAGCTATAAACCTATAACAGCTGTACACTAATATGAGAACTACCGTCTGTTACTCCCACCCTACCTGAGCTTACCTGGGATCCATGGCGTACTTGGGCCTCTTTCATCATAGTGTGTACTGGTAAGTTAGCCTGAGCTAAAGCCTTTCAAAGATTATTTAATTCCTTTCTAAGGTTACATCCACTGTCAGTCAAGCGTCATCCGAGTCGAGGAAGAAGTTAACTTGGAAAAAATCATCGATGAAGCTATCCCATTGCAGCTGCTTGTGACGGAGGATGCTGGCGCTGCAGCTACCTCAATTGGTAGTGGGCCATTAGCATTCGACGTAACCCCTTATGGGACCGTTATGGGACCTTATGGGACTGTTATGGGACTGTTATGGGACCTTATGGGACTGTTATGGGACTGTTATGGGACCTTATGGGACCTTGATAGTACTTTATGTAACGGATATGCGGCCCTTCTGGGACGCTCTACAATGTATATTGAGTGTTTTTGTTAAGTCCATGAAAATTGTCGTCTAATGCTGGCCCGCCTACTCACAACGCGGTTATTTGAAATGCTCCAAATGATTGGATACGCGCGCCGGCTCGGTTCGGCATCAAGAGCACTTTAGCCCGCCAATAGCTATTTTCTTTTCCACTTTTTCATCAACTCTGCCTTTACGAAAAATCGTGTCAGCCCTCAGTGCTTGCAACTGATGCTTTCTGGAGTGACAGTACTTTCACTTCTCTGTTAAAATCAAAGGATATACATGGTATTTGAAAATCAGTAAGGGTTGAAAATGATGGGTTTTGAATCGTCTATAAGTAGCCGCTGCTCACGATTGATGGTTTCGTTTTCGCCCCACTGCTATCTGCCCCGAAAATCATCAAAATTGAGAGTTTAGAAACTAGTACTTAGTAGTTATGTTCTCGAAAGCACTGGTATTGGCCGCCATTACTTGAAAATATTTCCCCTTAAATTGAAGCTTCATGTAGCATAAAATTCGGCGCAAAATTGTGTCTTTTATAGGACCTTCCGAGCCCAATAATGCCGAGATAGATGGCCAGAGACAAGGTCAACCAGATCATCATGTGCAAAGAGGCCACAATCGATGTAAGTTTTCTCAAGGTCGATACTCTAACTTAGCAGCACAAATAATATTATCTTGAACAGCTCAAAATGCAGCAACTTGTCCACCACCCTCTATTCAACTACATACTATCCCTCCGCCATACCCCCCACCTGAAGGCTCTTATTTTCACCCCAACTACTTTCATCCTTTTCAGAATGCAGCTCTCAATGGATATCCTGGAGCTAATAACTTTGCTCTTCCTACTCAAATGCCAGGTTATCCACTTTCTAATCAACCTGTACCCTATCCATTCTATCCCCCTCCATTCCAACCTCTTCCTAGACCTCCAGAACCACCCAGTAGCCAAGTCCTAGAGCTTGGTCCACAAATAGAACCCACTCAAGTTGCTTCCAATGTAGATGCTAGGTCTACTTCTAATACCACATCAACTACTCCCCAGGTACCACCGCCTTCATCTATTCCTGATCACATTTCAGCAAGAAGTGCTCTAGCCCCATCATTCCATGACAATCCTCATCTTCAACCACACGTCAAACCCTCTGGGAGCTGTGTCAATGATGAAACTCGTTATGTTTATGTGGAGAACCTCCCACAGGGCAGGTGGGATCTCACTCCACAAGGCAATTGGGCTTGGATGTCTCGCATGCTTTTTACTCTGCCACAGACAAACTTGCTGTTGATTGGGCATGTCAGCCATCTGCTGGAAAGCAGAAGAAGGGGACTAGTAAAACTGCTGCAACTATTGCAGATGGGTACCGGACTTACCGACAGTGCCTGGGGACCATCCATTGCAGCAATGAAGACTGTGCTGTTACTATCCGTCCACATACCCGGGGTCGACTTGCCATTGATCAACAGCTCACTAAACCATGCAAGTGTGGTGACACGACTTTAACTCATTATCCATGCCCAAACAAGTCTGCAACCATCCAGTGGTCTGGTGGGTTCCATTACATGAATGGTGTTCATGAGCACAACCACGAAATTCCCTCGTACCGGCTCCACCTTACCCAGGAGCAGGAAGCTGAGTTCATTGAGTTTGTGCGCAGTAACCCAAAGGCCTCACCTGCGGCACTTATATCTGGAAACACCATCGGTGGAAAATCTACAACTGACATTTCCCCTGTCCTTATTCATGCTCCTCGGGTTGGTCGTGCCCGGAAAAAGATTTTAGGAAAAGATAAAGTGAAGGGAGGTACTGGTGATGCTTTCATCGAGGTTTTCTCCCAGTTTCAGCTGGACCATCCAGGTTTCATTGTTGCCAACACAATGCTTGGAGGAGTTACTGTCATATCTGGTCAAACTCCTTTCATGGCCTCCCAAATTCATGATGAAGCACTCCAGCTTGAGGGACCCTTCAATGGTATCATCTCTGATGCAGCTCATGGCTGGTGGCAAGTTCGAACATCACTGCTCATTGTCAGCTCTGTTTTCTCTCAAATTCTTTTGCGATGGGTACCAGTTCTCATTAGTTACTCAAATGGAGCTTCATCCACCCACTATGAATATCACTTCTTGGCTCTGCTTGAATCTATAGCTAGAGTCTGTACTGAGCGGGGTAAACCTATTACTGATGAGCTTTTTGCTGGGGTAAGTTTATTTTATTGCTGAGATCAACAAACCATTCATTGGCTGATTGTTACCAAAATAGGTTGTTGATTTCAGTGATGGAGAGCGCTCAGGTTTTATTGGTTCATTTACGCGATTTTGGCTGAAACGATCCAACTCACGGACTGTAGAGGAACTTGAGCACAAGGGTGCAACTTTGCTTCGGGGATGTCGGCAGCATTTTGAAGCAAGTATCACACGTGTCAAACGCATTACAGCTATTGTGCCTGTTGACCAACGGTCACTGTTTTCTCAGAGAGTCCATGCCCTTCTGAAAGCAACCAGTCCCGAAATCTTACATCAGCTTGCAGATTCCCTTGAGTCTGACTTCCCAAAAATCCGACCATGGTTGCAGTGGTGGATGTCTGATAAACATGCTGCCATGCTATTTGAATCCAAGCGTAGTATGGATCCCCTAGTTTGGGAATCAATACCCGAGACAACAAACCCGGAAGAGTCAATGCACTTTAGCATGTACTCACAGCAAGGTCGTAATCATGACTTCTTTGATGGATGGACGTCAATCTGGAAAGTGTGTGTAACATTTGAGAAGCTTTTCAATGCAGCACGTGGTATGACAATTATGTAGTACAGCTCAAGGGATAAAATTAAATCCAAATTTTAGTAGGTCGGCCGACATATTGGGGCAAGCCTCCTCTGCATATCCGACAGCAGCTCAAAGCCAAGATAGGACGTACTAAACAATCCCGCACTCCTTCTGCCATAAAGAAACGACAGAAACAGTATATCAATGATGGCCGCCCACCAGATGATAGCCGTTTACTTCGGTGGAAGCAAAATCTCAGAGTGAAGCCTTCATATTCATCCTGGAAACAGAAGCGTACCTCAAGTAAACAAGCTCAAAAGAAATCAGGAAAAAAGGTTCGGTTTTCAGAGTTGCAATCTGGGCCTGGAGGTATTTACTCTTTCTATATGAAGTTATTTCTCCCATTAATCAAAACCTAATTCTAGAAATTGATGAGTCATCTAACATGCAGTGGGAGGAGGAGTGGCACGGCATCTCTGAGTCATCTAAAGCTGCTTTTGTCAAGGGTACATGCTTTTTTGCTATTTTGTTGCCATGGCTCATTGACCTATATTTCGTCAGGCAATAATGAAACTGTGGAACCCCAGTGGGAAGAATGGTTTGGTATTGTGGAATCAAGTACTGAGAGAGGTAGGCTTCAAAGTATTTTATTTTATTGTAGGCTGCTTACAATTCTTTCAAACCTAGTTACATCAGGCTCGTTCAATTGTACAATCCCGGGTGCTCCTGAAAAGCAGCATATGTGGAGAAGTGCTCTGCCAATCTCACATGCTCGTACTCTATTAATTCTACACCGATCTGAAACTCTTGGACTTCAAGCTGCATTTGACCGCCTTGTTTCATGGACTGGAAGAACTATTGATGGGAAGCCAAAGCTCTATCAAAAAGTGGATGTAGACTTGGAGGCTCTTCGCATATTAGAAGACTTGATTTTTGATATCTCTAAGGATGCAGGGGTAGCAGGAAACCAGCAATGGGGTCTTGATTCTGGTCCTCATTTGAGGAATTGGAATCCATGGAGTGAATATGGACCTGAGAGCCATGGGGCAAATAAACGGGAGGGAGGTGAGGATGAGTGCCTGGTAAGTTATTTCATGGCTTTGTATACTTGATATAGATCCTCACAGTCTAACCATAACAGCCGGGACCTGACTATGTGGATGACCAGCAGGGAAATATCAAACGAAAAAGAGATCCTGAGTCTGGAAAAGATGATAAAAGAATTACACCAAGGCCATTGCCTAAGAAACAACGAAAATAAAAGGACAGTTACATACATAATATAGGTGTTCTTCATGCATATAGATACAGAGCTACCGGACGCTTGTAGGTAGGCGATTGGTTTCTATATATATACCTATGGACTCTATTTTGTTAACTTCATACATATAGATACAGAGCTACTGGACACTTGTAGGTAGGTGATCGGTTTCTACATATACCTATGGACTCAGGGAATACTTTTTTGGTAGACTCAATACTGAATGTGTAGTAATCACATCACTCTGAAAATACTTTCCATCATTTTTCCACATTTTTCCAGCCTTTGTGAGTACATTAGATTGACTTAAGCTCAATTCTGAGCTCCAGAATCCACTGATGCACTCTCCTGGGTATGGCCAGCTGTACTGGTCTTGGAGAATACTTATTGGGACCAATGTAACCCTTGTGTAACCTTTATAGGACATGCATGGGACCAACGTAACCCTTATGGGACATGCATGGGACCGACGTAACCATGCATGGGACTGACGTAACCATGCATGGGACTGACGTAACCATGCATGGGACTGACGTAACCATGCATGGGACCGACGTAACCATGCATGGGACTGACGTAACCCTTATGGGACATGCATGGGACTGACGTAACCCTTATGGGACATGCATGGGACCGACGTAACCCTTATGGGACATGCATGGGACTGACATAACCTTTATGGAACTTATGGGATTGTTATGGTATGAGATATTTCAACTGTTTACCAAATTGTGATGCAAGTCGTGAACCAAATCCACCCATACCTTTCTGCTCTCTGACCAACACTACCTCACTGCGGCCAACTGTATGAGTTTCATTCCCAATTTTCTCGTTTACTGTTCCTGCATTTTCCAAGTAAACTACCACAATCTTTTCCTCGCCACAAATCCAAGTTGATCCAACATGTCGAACAAACTGTCCGGTATGAATGCCTTCAACAACGGCTAGAAGTGCATGTCCAGTATTCGCTCGAGGAGGGATTATTGGCTTCAATACCATTTCGAGGTCAAGATATTCTAAATGCCCTCCTTGTTTGCGAATAGCAACAGTGTTATTGCTGATGTGTATCCACTGGCTGCCTTCACATCCAGCTATTGAGACATTGAGATCCATATTGTTGAATGCTGGATGCAAAATCCAGTGTGTTGGCTGTATATCTGTTGCTGGCTAGAATGAGATAGTCAGTATGGGCGCATTCATGGTCAAATAATCATACCTCAGAGTCATCCATAACTGCTTCCCACCACAATTCCATTCCTGCTTGATTCTCAGTGGGAGATGGTGGGGGTGTAGCACTGGCAGCGATTTGGGCTACTTGTGGTTGAGGGGTATAGCGTTTGTTATACACATGTGGAGTGTAATCAGGGCGAAGCTGATAAAATATCTGAGATTGTTTCAGAGGTGCAATTTCGATGAGGGTTCTATAGTGTCTGGGTGTTGAATCAGCAAATAGATTACAAAGTTGGAGAGAAAACATAACGAACTGTGGCTCTCGGACATGTTCATAGTCAATAACAACCTGTGGATTGACACATAGATATGTCCAAGCAGACAGTTCGATAGTAAGATGCAGTCCGCTAATGCTCGTGTCCATACGGTTTACATCACGTACAGCTCCCGAATATCCTTTATAATGGCCCTGTAGAATTTTTATCTCAATACCCAGCCAAGGGGGAGGGCCAGAGGACATGGTGAAAATTGAAAAGAAAGTTATGTTGCGTTTCATTCGTCAAACTGTTGAAACGAACACTGCAAAAGCAGTGCACAGCATCAAAAAGCGTAACTCTAACTTAATTTATGCTACTGATGGGACCTTATGGGACACTTATGGGACGGCATGGGACCCTTATGGGACGGCATGGGACCTTACGGGACGGTCCCATCACAGGGTTACGTCGAAAGTTCGGTGCCCATTGGTAGTTCTTCTACTGAAACTTCACTTATGTACGCACCCATGTTCCTTGCCCCTACGAGAGAATCATAAACAGTGGCTTGCAGTCTACATAGTGGAACAACAGCAGGATTCCAGCAAAATATAGCTGCGGTGGCCTCTGTCACATCTACAATACTTGAGGTTGAGACTCCAGTTCGGGTCTCTAGGAATACAGCTGCCTCCCCCACACCCCCTACTCTCATTTATGCTGCCTCACTCGTCCCTACACTCATTCGAGGTGCCTCAGTCGCTCCTACACTCATTCAAGCTGCCTCACTCACCCCTACACTCATTCAAGCTGCCTCACTCACATCCTCCAACGTCGGTTCTCCCCACCTTCTCGCCAACGGTCTAAGGAGCTGGCAAAAGCAATTGGGATCTTAATTGGAGGCGTCCTCTTATTTTTCCTCGTTTCCCTCATGTGCTACCGCTGGCTGGTTCGGAGACGAGAAAGAAAAACATATGAAGAATGCTCAGAAAGTTATCTCCCCTTTGTAAGTGGACTTCTCTTTGGCATTGCTTGACAGACCTGGTTTATTATGATCTAGCAATTCTCCCAGATACGTTGGCATATCAACAATTCGGCGATTTTCGCGTTCAATACAGGGTGAGCTTATAGGTAGTTTGTAAGCGCGCGCTTTCAATATGAACACACCATATAGGTATCAGCATGGGTATCAGATCCAAGCGATCAGAGCGCGCTAGGGAACGAAGGGAACAACTTTATGCTACCCGAGAGCCATTGAACATAGGTAACTCTCTCCCCGGCTCAATGACACCTCTGGAACAAAAGGTTGCTGAAATCCTGGAACGGCTGCAAAGAATGGAAGAAGTAGTCCATGATCATCCCCCCGACTATGACTCTCAGGCATGAGATCCCTTTTGTAGAACTATTCCGTACTGTTGGGGCTCCATAGGCGTGGATGGTGCAGGGGTATCCGCTCCACGGTCATACTGGCAGGTTGAGAGCTCCCTTTCTTCTTTCCTTTCTTACTCTTCTTGCCGAGTAAGTGTCCGCCACGTCATACCTCGATATTTTACTGTTTTATACCTCCAGTCGTTGTACATAATTCTCGTTGAGGCGTTGAGAGTATGTTATATAAGTCCAGATTTTGCCATATCGTACTATCCGCGCTCAGCGAACTGGAAAGGAAACTGAAAATGAAACGTACGATGATTCCCTACGCGACGCGGATGCGTGCTCAGCTGGCCACATCAAAATATATCTGGGATTAGTGCCTCCGTGCACTGCGCAACTGCATGGCTTAAAAAAAACTGTTAAAACCGTAGAAGCGGTTGTGGATGTCGGATGAGTTCACCTGTCCTTTCCACATTTCATCTTATGACATCGTTAACGGGTTATAACGACATTGGTACTACTACCTTGGTCTTAGCTTTAACTTGAATGGTGCCTTTCGACAGCCTTTATGTAGTGCAACAACTAATCTCCGGTGTTTCTGTTTAGTATCACGTTAAGTATGGAGGCTATGCTCGCACTATTCGTACATTTGCAAGCGCCACGCCTCGCAGAAGTCGTCTGTTTTGTGCACAAGTACATTTTGGATTACATACATTTCTTGTTCGAAAAAACTTCCTTATTCTCACTGGCGACTCATCTCAAAGATGCCTTTCACTGATCTCCACCTCATCGACATGTTCCGGCCCTTTTGTAAACCACCTCTCGTTCTCCGTAATACGAACATCATTGGCGGACATCATCCGCTTTCGCATGAGACCTGTTTCTCTGTCGAATGTCCAGTCCTTTGGAAAGAGTAATAAGGAAGTAAGACTCTTGAATGAGCGGAGTACCCTGTGATATCATGCGACGCCAAGGGAGATGACTTACTTCCAGACCATACGTACGGAACCATTGGCCAGATCCATCAGGTTTTTCGTTCCATTCGTAGAAAAACTACATGGAGCAAGGGGGACAGTGTAAGCATGGCAAAGCAAGCTCATCACAGCAAAATGAGCATGTTCATAACCCACCTGAACAGCAATCCTATCATCTTCAAAGCCAAACAGTTCCTTTCTCAACACATAAAAATGCTCCCTCTCCCACTTCGCCTTCAGAAATCCTACAATCTCCTCCCGTCCCTTTAAGAACACATCCCTATTGCGCCAGATGCTATCAGGCGTATAACCAAGTGAAACACGAGCAGGATCGCGGGTGTTCCAGTTCCTCTCGGCTGCTTTGACTTTTTTTAGGGCTGTTTCGCGAGTGAATGGGGGTAGAATAAGTTCGGCGCCTGAAGACATGGGAAGGGAAAAATGAAGAAGTTTCGAGGAAGGGAAAGTTGGCCTATATATGTGTTCGATCGAACTGAGATTAGCAAGCTGATTACGTCATCAGAGCTTCTGTACCCACCAGGTCCCGAGCAGCCCGACCGACTAAATATGCGTACTCGAGCTCGACCATCATGCACAGGCGTCGGCCCCAGCGCCAGCCATAACCTGTATCCGAGTCCAATGATCAAGCTTCAAGCTAATATAACTTGAATCCGCCGAAGGCTTCCAGTCAAGTTCCCAGAATAGTAGTGGATGGTCTTTTATATAAGTAGCTGTGAATACGTTACAAATGAAAGTGTTTTAAAAGAAGCGGAAGAAAACCAGGGATCGAAAGGCGGGAATCGGAAGTACACCTTAAGATTGGGTATTACAGGGGTCCGGTGTTGTAGCAAGTACGCTTGAGCACAAATCAGTTTCACCTGAGAATTTTTAGGAGTCCGTTGCACTTTGACTCGACGTTGTTCTAGAATCGAGTTATTCATACTGGGATTCAATGATGTCGCGCCTGCCATGTGGTACTAGTCGAGTTGATGAACTTTGGAATCAAGGATCTGGAGCCCCGAGAGCAACCCGGGGGAAGGAATCGAAGATAGCCAATCGATGAACATACAGACACGACAAACACGACATCTTCATTTGAGTCGTTCAATGTCGGACTCTCAGATTTGTTGTCCAATTTGCGAGTTCAAGTCGTCTGGTTCCTGGGACCCGTTAGCAGTTTTGTTGCACTATGAGCATATTCATATCGATCCACTACGAAGTTGATTCTTGTTCTGTAGCCAGCTTGTCGTAGTCTTGGGTCGTGACCGCTGAATGGGTCGTGGAGAAGCTAACGAAAAGCTGTAACGAAGCTGTCTAAATGAGTCACGCGCCAGTGAGGCGTTTAACGATACAGCTGGGACTTTTAAACAGGAAATTTACCCGATACAGATATCTCGATGCTCTAAGTTTGTGGAATGCGTGTTCATTTGAGTTGCGCTAACCGGATCGCCCCTCTATCAACAAGGCTGCATTCACTATGATTTGCTGTTCAAGTGGTCCTGTGCACCTACAGGTTTGGCTGAGCGATAATTGCACTAATACACTTTGGTACTAGTCCAACAGCACGACCAATGTATAACTACTTGAGCAAATAATTCAGACAGAACGACTTCAGCTAACAAGCTCCCCTTGTGCTATGACAAGCCGAATCCCGGATGTTGTGGAACTTTCCACCAGGCGATACCTTACAGCAGAGTGGCACCGGAAGCTACAAGAGGAGAATGTCGGACGCCCTGGACGTCTGGAAGAGCTTGAGTCCTGTCGCGTAGTCCGTGTGGATCACTATCGAGCATCGACAATTACGAGTGTGCCACACGAATTTATAGTTATTCATCTTCAGGTTCAGGCTGATTCCCCTCAACACTGTATCCGGCTTGACCGGTACCCAAGCAACGGAACATTGCGGAGGCAGTATGAAGTCTCGACAAAAAGATCAGCCTTGTGAGTCCAACTGCTGTATAAGACAAAAGATACTCAATTCACAACTTCAAAGTACGCAATGGGTACGCAATTTCCAGACCATAACGGGCTGGGGGGGTGGGAATGGGGACACCACGACTTTGATTTTTCCAGATATTCTGGAAAATGAAATCAAAGGAAGATATGAACTTGTTCAAGGGGTCAAGCTATACCCTGAAGAAAAAATGGACGTGATTGACTGCGCCTCTCTGGCCGCCGCAATCACTTATTCATCCAGATATTACAGTCTCATCCACTATATGTGCTGGTGGTGGTGCGCTGTTTTCTTTCATACAATTGTCGTCCACTATCGCCTTGAAGATCGGATTCAGAAAGGACCACTGTTCCGACTTGGCGGGCGACTGATTATTTTTAGAGGAATGCTAGCCTGGAGAATAATACGGTCTGCTTCGGAGTTGTACCTGGTCCCTGATGGAAATTACGGCCAAGCAGTCAACGGTGTAAGACCTATCACTATTTCCAAATGTAACTGGACTGTTGGAGTTGAGAGATGGCGGGGTGTTTCCATTTTCAAAATAAATCATGTGAGTAACCAGGTTAGTCCTGCCAAGGAATTCAATAAAACTATAGAAGAACTGAAAATTTCCATAGCCACTTGGAGGCCCAGAAAACAGACTGATAGATCATACAGGGATGATTTCAAAGTATAATGAACTTCGGACACAGACTCGAAAAAACATTCAGACACTTACTGCTGCAGAAATGGAAAACCGAAAGATACAATTATGGAAGGCAAGAAGAGAAAATCTGTTGCTAAAAAGGAAGTATGAGGAGATCAAGGGCTTGATAATGGAACTCGAATCAAGAAAAGATGTTTTGACTACTTTACACTAGAAAATCGCCGACTGCGCTCGGAATGACCCATGTCTGTGATAAGTTCTATCCAAATGCTATCCACATAGGTAGATATGCACACATGTGTACTCTCGCTTAGATGAGAACAATTGTTGCCAGTGTCCTGCTGTACCAGTAATAGAATGTATCAGAGCTTGCAATCGGATTAGGATACTGAGTAATCAGAGGGAAATCCACTTACCATGGTCTAATCATGAATTGTCGTTGATTGCGACCTTGCCTCAAGAAGCTGGTGCTGGAGAAGAATGAAATTCCTCTCAAGCTCAGCATATCTGGTTTTCAAGATCTGCTGCTCCCCTCCAGCTTCAGCCACGTTTACCCAGATCGCTTCCCAAGTCTCAATCCGACGGTTTGTGTACCTTTCCATCATCCCTTTTACATGATTTCGTTCCGGCTGCATTTCCCGTACTGCTTCCAACCTTTCATAGTCCTCTCGCATGATTTCTGTATCCTCCTCCACTGATGTCTCAGTGCTACCCCGTGCCCCCATCGCGATCCGTGAGGTGGCAGTACCACTGAAAGTGTCAACTGGAATATGCAACTCGCCGCTAGAACCGATCATGCTCCAGGACGTGCCCCGAATGACCACTCGCCCACCCAATTTGAATAAAGGTCCCTTTACAACCTCATTTTCAAGATTGTAGCATGCAACAACGGTGCGGAAGAAGATGGCACTCCACCACCAGCACATATGACTCCGAAGGCTGTAGTTTCTGGAGGATTCGGTGATAACAGCAGCCAAGCAAGCACAATCAATGACATTCATTGTTGCCTTGGATAAAGCAACAGATTGAACAAGTTTGTATCCTTTGGCCTGTCTCGCTCTTGAGAAGTCGTCGGGACCCTGTATGAACACGCGGTCAGCCTCGCCGCTGCCAGCACCCACGGCGATCAAGGTTTGGTTACTTGACTCTAGCACTCTTAAATATATAGTTATTATTATCGTCACTGATGTCTCGAAAATATACTAGGCACTTACGAAGCACCGGACACTACCTCCTTTCCCCTCGCGCAAGAATTTTCAGATGGTTTGAGTGGCCACCTATCCGGCAATCTCTCGAGCTGAATGCACCGTGTTTCTTTATTTTCTGAAACCTCGATCCTTGCTATAATAAACTCATGCGGCATCAGCCCAGAGCTCTGTCTATAATGCTCTACCATCGTCACTTGGCAGGACTCGAGATCCCTCAGACGTCCAGATTGGTCCCAGTTTTCGTCCCGCAACCTTGCGAGCCATTCGGTTGTGGGAAGCGTCACCTCCCGCATTTCCACGACGTTGGTAATGGTTTTCTTCGTTGGCATAATGTCAAGTGGGGATTTATCGGCGAATGGGGACCGAAATGAAAACAAGGAAGTGAGCAAAGACTTGAGCTGCAGCATTGACATAGGAAGGGAATGAGGTTTAAAGCTGAAATCACTAGTATATGACACGTTTCTGGGAGGTCCGAGTTCTTTCTTTAGCATAGATCGATGTACTTAAATACATACACGTGTAAGATTTTAACGGGGAATCGATACCAAGGCTTCAATACTAGCCGCAAGGAAGGAAGAATTTCTCACAAAGCATGGTCCAAGAGTAGGAATAGCTGTCACCTGGACTCCGTCTACCTCAATTTATTAGCCTCAAAAGTAGCCGACGTAAACGTACTCATTGAAAGTGCGTATTCAGGCAACAGAGAAGGCAAGATCGAGCTTTTTCTATGCCTTCCTTGGAGATTACTATGCTGCTTCTAGCCTCCACCTTGCAGTGAATCTATGTGGGTAACGTAAGTAATCTGTTATTGTTTCAATTCCAGCTTCAAGTCGTAAGCTTCTCTGTTTGCTGTGAAACGGTGAAATTTGACTCAAGATTCTCAGCTTTGACCATGCTAAAAAAGGTGCTTTGGCTCACCGGAAGTATACTGGCTAATAGTGTGGAATAGCTAGCTAGTTACAAGGCGAGAGGAAGGATAACATACTCTGGGCAATGAACAACAGCATTGACCGATTTAATATTTATATGGCAGTACTTAATTGGAGCAATACTTAGATGGAAGGAAATGTATTAAGCCAGTCTCAAGGAAAAAGCCAGCTATGCCTGTTTCGTGTGCACCTATATAAATCTGGAACGTAATGCGACGAGCTATGACGATACTGAGTGCCCATGAGCTCAACTCCATCGATGGCAAGCTCTAATGACGGTACTATCGATGTCTAGTTTTCTTCTTATGTGCTAAGTAGATCTGAAAATCCAATCCTATCAATCTTCTCTGGAGACTTTCTTTGTATACCACTTCCTCGTAGCCACTTGAGTTTCCGTTCGCTCCCTATAATTCCACTGTGTGTGGTATCGCCTTTGGATTAAGCTTTGCATCGATGAGTAACGAACTCTTGTTCTTGCAACTCAACCTTTTCGTCCGTTACTGAATTGGACTACACGTTTTGTTAATGTATATACATCAATTACTATTTAAACTCTGGTAATCCTTATATCCACCGTGAACAAGCCTATGGGGACTCGAAACTCCCTCCCCTTCGCATACAGCAAACACCACTTCTCCAAGTTCAGTCTTCTCTTAATCCTTCCCCTTGCAATTGCTCAGGTATCTATACTTTCTGGGCTCAGACTGACAAAGCCCCAGACCTGAGAACTGACAGTTCCCATGTTCATGTCGGATTGAAGCGAGTTATGGTGGGGACCATGCAAGTCACCGCACGACAGATGATCGATGAGGACTCCTCCGAGATTATAATAAGACATACGCGCCGCTGCTGCTCCATGGAGGTTGTTATATTCAGCACCGGTAACCGCCGACTCCAAGCCAACGGCGCATTGAAAGGGGTGCAGTAAGTACACGAGCACATAATTACCTCGAGGTAGATCGCTCACAGGTAAATAATTCATTTCGTCAGGAGGTTGAAGTTATCGGTTCAGCATTTCTATTGCCTACAAGCGAAAAGACCTCAGGCTATTGCGCGCGAGGTGAGCGCGGCATCGCAGAAACTTTAATGTTACGTCGTAAGACTCCGATGAGCACGCAAGGTATTTGAGGCATATGCCCCATCCAAAAGGATAAGATCGGATGAAGACAAAATTAGATGAGTCATAGCAAGTAGAGAAATATAGAAGGCCAAAGCTGCATATTTTAAGCTTAATTCGAGTCAAATGTTATCTCAGAAGCTCAGGGAATTGACAATATTTATTAACGATAATGAAATCTTGATCAAAACATTGATCCACTTTCGATACAGCTGTCCGTTCAATGACATAGAATACAAACATAGCACTCCGGAAATATCAATGCGACCTCGGTCTTGCCTCGGGCTGAGATAGGTCGTTGTTGATAATCATTCATCACCCCTTCGTCAGTCTTCCGACTGAGGCGACTTGAATGTCAGCCACTCTTTCTTTGAGAGCGGCTGTTACCTCTTAACACCCCACCTCTTCCCCATGCTCCAGTAATTCCCCGAGTCTACACCCATGGCAAATTCCGGAGTTTATGATCATTGTCCGTCAATACCTAGGCCAAAGATTTGATTGCGTTAGAGCGAGAGTCACAGTGCTCATATACAAACTTGCCTCATTTCAAGGGATTGGCAAGCCTCACTGGGGGGTTTATATAGGCCTCGAGGAACCAGTTTCAAAATCACTAAAAACCATCTTGTCAATCTATTTACTTTCAGCCATTCCATTCCACTCACAATGGACAAACTTATAGTACTCATCTGTGCACGTCGTAGCTGATGTTTCCGTCGCCTTCGAATCAACCAGTATGCAATGATGATAAGAAAAAGCAAGACAATGCCCCCGATTGCGCCTCCTAATGCTTTTGATGTTGACGTTGACTGCTTGTTAACAGCATCATCTGAACTGGTTCCTGAGGATGTGGGGGATGGTGTGGGTGAGGTAGTTGAAAGAGGTGTACTACTGCTAGAGGGAATGGGTGAAGTAGCTGAGGAGATTGTAGAGGTGTGTGGAATAGTTGGAGAGAGTGTAGAGGAGGTGTGTGAAGTAGCTGAAGAGAGTGTGGGGGTAGTATCACGAGCTATAGAGACAGTGACTAAAAAAAGTAGCATCATTCAAGGAAGCTTTGGAAGAAGGAATCTGAGTGGCCGCACCAGTAGTGTGTACTATAGTAATGACCCTGGAGACGGGGCTAGGAGGATTTAAACTGGGGAAAGGGATGGGGAAAGTTATAGTTGGGAAGGACAAGGGCTCAATAACGCCTGGTAACTGTGGGATCTCCGATCCGGTGCACTGCTCATCCTGAGAGCGTGAGTTTAATCAGCCAAACATCGGGCTTTTTTTTTGCAGGCTTACCAGCAAGGGAGAACAAAGATCAACCATGTTTTCCTGGAAAAGAGGGGGGTGGGCAACGGAGGGTTGTGTCTATACGACATACCTTTTATGATCTTATAGTGGCTCAGGTCCATTGCCTTGGAAATCCTTTACTGAGATGCGGACTCAGCGGGGCGTCTAGGATACCAACATTTATAACACATTCTATGGATACCATGGTCAGTGTCCTACCGACCTGCTTGTAGGTTACGAGCAGCACTTCATAGATCATGACTTTTCACAACCTGGTCTTCAGCAAGGTGATACGTATTATGTACAGCACCGGCATAACTTCTTCCAATACGTTCGTTGATATCAAATACTGTCCCCAGAAACAATGGATCCTTGATAAGAGGTTCGTCAACTGGAGGATACAAGGCACATCTTTCTACTCCGCCTATTATATCCAAATCCCTCATCTGCCACCCTCAGTATGAACCGTACTTGATTCTAGTCTACTTGTCGATCAACATCCCGAGGCGCCACACTATTAATAGATTCAACTGAAACTTTAGTTTTCAGAGCTCGGCGAGCGTGAAACGGTACGCTAAAATCTTGGATACCACATATTGAAGCGAGCTGTATGCGGGGCTTAATCGAGTTGACTCCCTGTAGGTTTCCCATCCCAACCAGATCTGCAAGTGCCTCTGTGATCCCTAATCCATTCTAGGTATATCTGGAGTATATACTCAGTGGGGAACAATTAGATTTCATTCCAGTAGTAGAGTAGTAAGAGCAGTGTATGTGATAGAAAGATGGAACGGAATGGATAATGGGGCGTGGCACGCGGAAAGCAGCGTCGAATGGACATGAACCATGGGCCATGCTCGTCCATGTACGAAATCCGAATTCTGGGTTTCAAACCTCTTATCTCCAGAGTTTTTTTGCATGCCGAAATATCCGTTGCGGCAGTGTGCTCGCTATGTGGGTCGCCTAGGATCGCCTGCGCTACCAGGTTCATTGATAATGGTAAGCAAATACAATCTGACGCTGATCCCATTCACTGCCAGTTAACAGCGAGGGCAGTGTAGCCATTGGACAGAAATTTAAGCAATCTCGGGGTCAGGCGTTCGAAGGAGGGAAGTGGAGTTGAATGGACGATAGACTCGTAAAATGGACAGAAAGGAAAAAGTAGTAACATCGATGATTTTGTGATGTAGACTGCGTCGTACCACTTCCCTATCGTCTTTCCCAGTGTGTTCACGGTGGTTGGATTTTTCAGGGAGAACAGACACTGGCAGGGTACGGGGGCACCGTCGGAAACCATTACAGCGAATGCACAGTCTAATGGACGATAGTGAGAACCTGATTAATGAAGCCTCGTCAAACGATCCAAGACATTCAGACCACCGTTACGGCTCAGTTCCAGAAAGAATGATCAATCACAAACTTCTTGACTTGTGATATTGTTCGTAAGACTATGAGAAGATGAAAAGATGAGAAGCTGTGATGATATCATCGCCTTGGGTTCGTGGTTCTGCGAGCTCTGGTTTCGCCGATTTGATAAGTAACCGCAACCCATATGTAGTAGTACAATCCTTTCTCCAGTCTCCACACCCATCAAATATAGATCTAGAGGCCATGCAGATGTTGGTAACTGGAAGAGGGTATCAGACGTGTTCGTAGAGAGAGTTTGGAAGTCAAGAGTGGAGGATCTGAGGTCTTATCCGCCCGCCGAATACCGTTCTCCAATATATAGATTTACACTTTGACATTGTTTCCGCCCGAAGTAGGGATATTATTATTTGCGATGTACCTGTTCCGTTTCAAAACACTCTGAGATCTTCGAACGGGTGGCGCTCAATTCTCGAATGTCCCTGTGTTCTCGAATGTCTCTGTGTCTGAGTCCTGACGCGGACGGTACAGTCGCGGGGCTTGGGTGTGGGCGCCGAGGCTTGGTGCCAATGCAGTCTTCAAAGCTGGGAGGAATACACTTGAGGACTCTTCTGAAGAGACACTGTAGAACCGTTAACGAGAGCCGTGGTATAGGATTAGAAACTTCAAACTTTTCAAGCCCACAAATGATTGCGTTACAGAAGGATTCTAAGTGAATAAGTGTTGGATTCAGCGTACCTCAATATCAATACGGGCCAATTTCATCGCTCTTTCCAACCAAAAAAATTAGTAGCCGAAAAAGGCCTATGCGTCGACGGTTGACCGCAGTTCCAGCAGCGCTATTTTTCGTATCGTATCGTATCCTCTTGAGCGAATGAAGGAAACCAGGTGAAATTGAATCCAGAGTGTGTCCGCACGCACTACACCATCACCGTCGTATGAAATCAACGATAGAAAGAAACAGAAAGAAGTGCCTTCATTTAGACGCTGGACGCCCAACTGGATTTGTAATCTGATCGATGAACAAAGTTACCATAAAGGGTAAAAATCACTAGCCACATATACATGAGCAATGTTAATGAGCGCCTGAGCGCTGAGCATAAGTACAAGCAGTCGGTATTTTACATGATTTTCAATAAAATACACTTTAACTAGCTTTCAACTAGCTATTAAACTCATGCAGAGTCCTGCCGAGATCCATAGTTGGGCGGATGAAGAGTCATCACTTCTTCCACTCTTCGAATCCGCTCAAGGATTTCGGACACTCTTTGCTCTATCTGATCTGTAATCTCTTTACGAACACCCTCATTATCCACGTCTCTGTTCAATAAATTTCCAGTGCCACGCTGTTCCTCGATTGCAATTGCGCCCATCGCATGCTTCGTTTCTCGCATTCCTGCTTGTGTGGGTCGAGCAGTATCTAGGTAGAGAGTGTCGGCTGTGTGAGACGGAAGGAATAGTACCTGAGGCCTGAGTGCTAACACACTTACCTGCTATTGGGGGATGACGAATCATTCGCTTGGAACGTCCTGTGGTAGTGATACCATTATCATTGGAGGCATCGCTAAAATCGTCACAAATCAACGTTGTGGAGACACGCCTTCAGTCGGTATAGTTACAATGGATAAACAGCATTCTGTATATCTTCCAGCTGATGCGTTCGCGCTCTTTGTCGCCTTCGAGCCCCCAAATATGTGAGGAGTATCAAAACGAAAACTATTGCACCAATAACTCCACCAATAACGGCTCCTAGTATATTATTTGTACTTATATGAGATGGAGGCGCTTGTGATGGCGAGCTACTAATGAATATTTAGTGCTCAATCCTGAAAAAATAGTGAAATACTCACGGCTTGGCGGAAGAACTCGTAGCATGTACAAGAGTTCTATTCGTTGAATGAACTTTCATTTTCTCGTCTATGGAAAAAGCTACTCACGAGAGGGGCGACTCGGAAGGGGTAGTGGTGGTGGATAAAGTAGGAGTTGAGGACGTAGACCAAGCATCATGCGAGCTGGATGGATATGTGACGGTCCTCTGGGTTCGGCTTTCAGTATTCAAGGTCATACTCATTAGATTGGGGGAATACTCACGAATCGGCTTCACTGAAGAAGGGAAAAAATACACTCTCACTGGTGATGGATGAGCTAATTTTATTCCAAGTTCATGAAGTCCAATTTACATCGATTCCAGATCCGGGAAAGGCGGCGGCTGTAACTCGTTGCTTTGTGCTATAGCGTTCACACAAAGTAGCACACTGTCAAGGGGGGGATATTATTAGTTAAAATACGAGAGCAAAGGGCACTATCAGAGTGGAGGACAAAGGACCTGCAATTAACTCACCCAAATAGTAGACTCAGTGGAAGGAGCATCCAGGGAGAGTGACGGCCGCAAAGCGATGGATCTAAGAGGTAAGAGGAAAGATAAGTAAAGGCAGGTTTCTCGCCTGTGCTAGAATGTTGATCGCAGTTTCAAAGGCTTGGCTTACCATCTGTTGCCTCTTTCCAATAAATTATTGATCAGAGCCCGGAAGGGAGTTGCTTGAGAAGTAATCCTGATCATTGGATAGCTTTAGTTGATTCTTGCCATGTTGATCAAGAACTTCGGGTGCTTTTCGCTGTCCACGGATTAGGAATTTTAGACCCGGCCACTGGCCAGAAGAAAAGCGCGAATCACAAACCACATAAGGCCTGATGTAAGGCCAAAGCGAGCTGGTTATGGAAGATGGTACTACCACATGGAGTTTTAGAGAGCGAGTTGATTTAATGAGACATCCAGTCTTTTTCTACGCGTTGTATTATAGGCGCACACTCATGCATGGTGTAGCTGTGTACGTTTGACCTCCGAAACACCAGCAATAAGTGCTCCAGTATCGAAACTTTGGAAAGAATCGAGAAGTGCTTCATTGTATTTTGAGATAAAGCTTATGCTAGCGACCCATTGACCTAGATATGTGAGTCCGCCCCAACGGTGCGATAGGTTAAAGCGATGAGAGCGATGAGAGCTGATGAGAGTAACAGTTGCTGGCTGTACGTAAGTAACGTGACTTGAGTTCGACGATCACGATTCACTCAATAGTAATTTCAATTCTTTTCCCTTGACCATGAACGACAACAAACCTAATCTTCCTCGACGTAAAGCTCCCCGCTCTCGGCGTCGCAATCGTCCCACGACCTCGGATCCGGAGATAGATGGTACTCACAAGAACTCAGCAACGGAAGCTTTTGCTTCGGCGAGTGCTTCGAGTGGCGTGCGTTACGCCTTCCTATTCTAGATTTCAGAATAAGAATCACTGATCATACGCATAGCCTTCAAGGTCATCTCAGACAACCGCCCGAGCATCACCCTACCCCGTTCAAGCACCAGACTGCTCGGCAGCCAGGGCTGCGAACCAACCTGTGTTAGGCATTCCACCTGGTCCAGACGATCCTACTGTCCGCTTCATTACGCTGCATGATTCCAGCACGAAACAGCCTTGGATTATAGTGCGTCTGTGGCCCATGTCTAGCACATGGAATGACCAGATGTACGGATGGTTTTTGGATATTCTCGACCTCCAGCGACAGATGATGCCGCCCCGGATGATCTCGCGGTGCTACAGGCCTCCAATGGAGCCTGGATTGAGATTCGGACTTTGGAGCATAATTGCAGGATAGCATGGAATCGGGAGTTCCCCTCGAATGATGAGAAGTATTTTGTCATGGAAGGAACTCGTCTTTTGTGTATAGGGGTGCAGAAGTCATCGGAGAGATCACCATTCCTTTACATAGTTGTCGCCGCGATCCCTTCTATGGGAAGGATTTCCATGCTCTTGATTTTGACGCCTAATATATCTCTGTACCTATATATTTCCATTTACTTATAACGGTTTGTTCCATTAGGTCCCGCGGGTATCCCTACTTCGATAACTCCAGTCATTGATCTACCCCGAACACCAAGTTTAATCTATCATGTTTGAAAGGTACGGAGCGCCGAAGTCGTCTCAGGCCTCAGCCTGAGATCTGATTCATAAACGGTCAACCGACATGACCGTAGAATTAAAATTGCGCTTCACATAGCGTTCGTGTTTTAGGCTAGTACATTTTCATACTAAGCTAATACAGTGCTAGGCTGAGACCGGTAGTCGGGTGGACGATCAGTCACCAAGGCTTCTTCCACTCTTCGAAGCCGCTCAAGGATTTCAGCCATTCGTTGCTCTATCAAAGCTGTGATCTCTGCATAAATGCCCTTATTATCTCTAAGGTTCCATAACCCCCGGGTACCACAGTGTTCTATTGTTTGCTCTTGTTCTTTCATTTCCAAGGGTTTGAATGTATCAATACTACCTAAGTGATTGCATGAGATAGGAAGTTATTGTATTTGAGCGAACTCGCCAGTTGGAGAATGACAGATCATTGACCAAGGACCTGTGCTAGTGATCGTGGTATCATTATTGGTGGAGGCATCGCTAGAAAAAGAACACATTAGCCTTTTCAAGGCCTTGTAAGTATATGTTTCCGGTAGATATAATTACCGAGGGGGAATAGCATCATCTTGCCATACATCTTGTGGCTGATGCAACCGCCGCCCCCTACGCTGTCTTCGAACCAACCAGTACGCGAGGATGATTAAAACGAGAACTGCTGCGCAATAATCCCACCAGTTATGGTCCCTGTGGTTCTCGCCCTTGTATGGAATGAAGAAGAGGCGTGATTGAACGGAGCGCTACGAGTGACTTTTGAGCACTCAAACCTCGGAGTAATTGGGAGTACTCGTTTGTACTCACACTCCAGAAGAACTTGATGTATTCACACGAGTTCTATTCATCCAATGAGCTTTCACCTTCATGTTTAAGGGAAAAGGGCTACTAACGAAGTGGGTGATATTGTAGTGTTGAACAACGGCTGAGAAACTGACGAAGCGGAAGTAATGGTTCCTGAGGCCGATGTCGTTCTTGTGAGGATATTTAACCCAGACATTGATGTGCTATATAATGCGTAAGTGACGCTGGTAAATTTTAATTTCGACTAACCCAAAACTTGTAACATGGGGGACCAGGCCTGATGAGATGACTTTGAGTGTAGATAAAGGAAGACTGAATCCGCTGAGCGCACATTTGGTATTCAGGACGGAAATACTTACGAAATGTCGCTGGAATTGGGACTAGTTTCAGCTGTCGACTGACTAGTGGTAAATGAGCGATCTTTTAGTTTCGCCATGAGCCAATGAAATCAAATTTACCTAGAGCTCGAGGTGGGAGCTTGAAACGGTGGCGCGGCAGTCTGTGCTCCCATACAAAGTACGCTGTGAGTGGGGAATGCCATCAACAAATCAACAAAGCACTTTCGAATCGAGGACCAAGGCCCCCCGATCCACTCACCCGAGTAGCAGGTTCAGAAGGAGCATCTAGGAGAACTAATGATGGCAAAACAACCGCCCTAGGACTAGGAAGTAGAAGGTATAAGTAACAGGCAGCTGGTTACTCGCCTGTGCTGGAACGTTGGTTGCAACCTCGATTTGGCATCTGTTATACATTTTCAAACGTGGTGGTGAATTCTCAGCAGAGCCAGGGAAGCAAGTTCCCAGAGAAGTCATCGTGATGCCAGATAGCTTTGATGCCGGTTATAGTAACCAGCGTTTTTCAGAATTTGTGCATCATCTACTAGTTGGGAGCAAGAAGAGGGGCGGTAATCAAAATCAAGGTGATGATCCACGTAGCCTTCGTCGCTTACTTATTATTTTACTTCAACCTGACCGAACTAGGCTCGGAAACTGTGAGACCAAACATCTTACTGTGGTTATCATATCACAACGCTCTTCCCAAGTTTATCGTCTAAGCTTGCCATGCAGACTCTGGACAGTACAGTTGCAGGAGTTCGGGAAACCCCAAGATCTACATCACCCTCTATAATTAATGTGGCAATGATATGCATCTGTTCCGATTGCAGCGTTGCACATGCCCCGCACATTCAGAAGGCATCATAATTTCTGGGCCGAATGGGTTGGTTGCACAGCGAGCCTGTATTGTTCAGCTCGAGCGTTCATTCAAACCTTATAGCTGCTCCGGTACGTTACTCAACAAGATCAAGTGAAGAAGGTCATGGGGAGAGGCTCGAGATGATGAATTCGGTAGATCCCCTTTGTCAACACTGGAATATCGACTGTCAATCCATAGCCCAGTATAACCGAAGACTCATTGGTAGACCGAGTTCACGTTCGAGGGAAGTAAAGTCTACCAAACAACAGACCTTGATCAAGACAGAGATAACAAGAAACTGTATGCAAATTTCCTTCTTACGGGCGCCGGGAGGAAAGAAGTGAGTTACTCGGCATGGTCCCACAGGACAGGTCGACGACGATGATGACTGGAAAGTTAATAATGGCCTGAATCTGACTTCCGCGGTCCCAGTCATATTTGGACATACGAGTCCAATACCAGTTCTGATGCACATGCAGCACGAACGGACTCTAACTGGGAGCGTAGATACGCAGCAGGAAGCATTTAGCATTTAACCGGGACTTAGTTCATGCGTGAAACTCAGCGTTCAAATTTCTATGGCACGGAGAATGTCATCGGGGGAAAATGAGAGCGTAGAGTTTGAAGATATTCAGGTCGAAGCGATGGAACTTCGCTCCGTTCAACGAGGGGAAAAGCTGTAAGGCTGAACAATAACTTGCATCTGCATGGGCGAAGTAGCCGAAAAGTGATCGAAATCGCAACAGAAACAAAGTATGAACGGGTAAGGATGTGGGACTTCGGGCTTCAAGAGGCTTACATTGGAAATGAGCGATCACAGAGAGAGAGGGGCCACGGCGGACATACTTCAGTAAATTTTGAGGTCGTTAATGCAGTCAAGAATTCTACACCAGAGAAGACTGTTGAATCGCTCACAAAAGCGGCGAGTCAGAAGGCTGTCCATGTCAATTTTTGGAGCTGGTCGGTGTTAATGCAAGCCAAAGACTTGGAGTCCGAATTCGCCTATAAGTTTGTCCAGAGTCAAATCTAGACTGAGAATCGAGCGCCGGGCGCCGAGCGTTGATGTTTAATCATGACTGCTGAACAGTGAAGACCACAGAAAGGATTGTTTTTTACCAGTTTTTATCACAGCTCTCGGCTGTCGGGAAGCGTGAGGATTAGCGTCTACCTCTGGTACTGCCCTCGACAAGGATTATACCGTGCAACTTGAAGAGCAGGGCGCATCGTGAACTTTGCTTCCGCTTAAATGCTGACGTGCTTGAGGTAAGTCGCGTGATGTATATGTCACGCCATGTTTGTTTCGCTTTCACTTCAAACTTGCACTCCCACCCCATTGCTCAAGTCCACAACTCAAGTATGAGCTCAAGTACTCAAGCTCCAAGCTTTTGTTTCAAAGGTTCTATCCAAAATCTCTCTTTCATTTCAAGCGATCAAAAGAAAAACTGGCAAGACACAAGTAAATCAAGGACTCGCTTCCTCAAGCCATTGCTCGTGTTCAAGGTTGACTTCAAAACGCAAGCATCTCGTGGCGGTGTAGTTAGAAGCCTTTCTGAACGGTTCAAGCCCTGAAAATGCCCTTCAACGCACTAAATCAACCTCAAGTTCCTTCAAGCGCTCTTCTGCTATATGTAAGTGGTTATGTTTTGGTCTTCAGTTGCTCGTACTGAAGCAGTGTTTTCGTAAGGCGACTGTCCCTAACGGTGCGTGCTCATTTGTTTCTTTTCGTTCTTGTTTTTTTTTTGGACACGGCATGGTCTTCCAACGCTATGTTTTGGCCAATTTATTTCTCTTATTCTGGTTTTGTGGGATGCGTTTGGTATAGATACGGTGTGTAACATAGTGTAGCTATTGTCGCATGAATGGCATTGTTTTTAAGCCAACGAAAGCAGGAATAAGAATGAGAACGGAAGGAGCCGGGAGTGCAGTGTAAAAGATCGGGTGCAAGGGGCGGTACTGAGTGCACTGTATTTATGATCCTGAGTACAAATCTGGCTAAAACTGAGTACAAAATGTGCCGATTGCACTTCAATACGATCCTATGGATTTTAGACTTAGCCGGAGTTACTTTGTACTGGGGATCAACGGCCCCGGGCGGACCTCAGGTGAATAGGATGTCCTGCCTGTGTACCATTTCATTCCAAAAAACCCTCAACACTGCAACTACGAAGGCGAATAGCATATCTCACTCAACTTTCTTCTGATATGTAAGTAACAGCCATCATCCTGAAATAGAAGACGAGGAGCCATATGTCCCTGAATTACTACCATTGGGGGAGCTGGATTCACGAGCTTTACAAACACCTGACTTACGGTTAAACAGCAATCTGAGAAATCCTTCCCATGTTTACCAATAGAGGCCAGTTGAAGTGGGATGATATTGCTGCTCTCTGAATGAAGATCAGAGTAGCTAAGGGCCAACTACTACGAAAGAACTACTATGTTGTATGTTATTTCGCTTTGTTTCGCTCCGCCATTTTACATATGCATGTTACCGATCCTTATCCCTGCGTCTCGTGTGAAGGGATACCCAACAGAACTTACATCTTCTGCAGTGAAAACCTTCTTTTCTTCAATTCTGCTTTGGTGCAATGGTGGCCTTTAACACGAGTGTAATGCACAGGGCTATGTTTTCTTTCATCAGAAGGGAAAATCAACAAAGCTATTGTATCTATGTATCATCGCATGTTTCCTCATGCAACATGGAGTTCCGGTGCAGTCGGTCATGGCAGTGTTCCAAATCGTAGCTGCGGAAGATGGAACAGCTGATATAAAGGGTGTGTACCCTTATGCCGTTTATAACCCCACCTTCTTTCATTTGCCACTATTGAAGACAGCCCCACCTTCTTTTGTTCACCACTATTCATGACAGCCCCTCCAATATCCTTCTATCCGCCCAATTCTCAGTACGGTCTAATCTTTACATTTCTCGTTGGCACCCCTATTTACCTTTTCTACAGATTTTTTCCCGATGCAAACAACTTCGGCATAACAGGACCAACGATCTTCAATAATATCAACACTGCTCCTTTCCAGCCAATAAACCTAACGCCAGCAGCTACATACTCTCATTCCAGATCGCAACCTCGCACAAATCGTACATCGTCACGTTGGGCCGAAAGCGAGGTGTATGCGCGACATATGCTGCTGAGAGCGAATGGATACCCCTTATGGAGGCCGAAATTAAACAACTCGAGCCTTCCATTACTTCACAGACAAGAGGGAGTCCGTATTGGGGATATCGGAATCATCACTGATACGGGGGGTTTGATTACCTTTTCAACATATGCCACGATGCAAGCCATCCATTAAATGAAGGACGGGTTCCCGAAGGCTTCAAACCATTACAGGAGTTTGATTCTGCGAACACCGATGCTCAGGATCTGGAACCTGGCTATTGGATCCCCAGCCATCCCAGTAGTGTTCATCTCGCTGGTGTTATACCACATTCGTCCCAGAATCCTCATATTGTGTATGCCCATTTTTACTCCTCAGAGCTCAGCAGTATATTGACGGCATCAAACTTCCAGAGGAGTACCCGAGGCCGAGGTTGGTGCAGGGTTATCTTTTGTGTCCAGTGCTAGCAAAGGCGCTTTACTCGTCCTACCCGAGGGTGGACAAAAAGTCGATCATATGCAACGTAAGAAGTTTGAAAAGCATGCTGCAGAGCATGCGCATTCATGGTACAATCATGCTATCAATACCATGGCGCGGGAAGCACACAACAGCTCTCTTTATCTTGTCACAGGCTATGATAAAACACGAGCATGGGGAGTTTCGGCTTTTGAAGATGCCGAGGAAGGGAGTGTTTCAATGGACTTCGTTCCGAAGAGGAGCAGAAGAGGCAGGCTGCCAGAATATTGGTTTCCAAGATGCAACTCCGCAGTGTCCTCTAGTGGCACTGATGATGAGTATGGTAATCAATCTGGATGCGTTTTCTTACGGGGTTTCAAGATCGCTGTTCGAGAGTCGTTATTATTCCGAACCAGCTCAGAGGTAACTTACACTTCTGACCTTAATGTTGATAAGTTACTGCCAACTCAAACGGCCACATGGTTATCGATGCCCTGGCAGCTGTGGTCCAATCCTCTCCGTCCCAATCTAATCATGGAGCATGGACTCTCAGCGAATGATATACCTCCATCCAAACATGTAGTATGTCCGGTATTTCCTATATTATCCTCACTGACTTTTGACTGCTACAAAAGATATACCATCCTTCGGATGTGATCAACCATTGGTTATTAGATAACGTGAGCATTAATAGATCATCCAATATTTTCTTTTCATTTTGAATGTCCTTAAGAGCAGCCAACTTGATGTTGCAATCACTCACGATGATGATTGGGCCTCTGTAATTCACAGTGTAAGTGGCTCGTCCCTTTAGTTTGAAGAATATCTCGTGATACTCTTACAGGATGATCAGGATATGCCTCAAGATGACGAACTAATTCGTCGTATGAACAGCTTCCATGTCCAAACTTTGGAGTCCGGTGGTGCGCACAGTGACTCAGATGTGGTGAATCTTTCTTTAATTTAGTGCCTTAAGACATCAGATATGGGCGCTTTTCTATGCATCCACGACCTGTCCTAGGTCTAACCAACCCAGTTTTTGATCTACATCCACCCCCATTCCAACCCACATCTCCGACATCAACCTCACAGGGCCCTGTCTTCAGCAATGCACAACCAACATCTTCGGCATCGACTACACAGGACCCCGTCTTCAATATCGAACCTCCATCCCAGTCAACCTCACCAGCCACACGACACTTTGTCCTCAACATAGAGGAACTTGCATCAACCACACATTTTGGTTTAGAATCGGACGAAAATGCAGCCCCCCCAACTGCCCTTTATTCGTCGAGATATCAGTATGTCTAATCTTTACATCTTCTATTGGGAACGCTCTTTACTTTTTTTGGCAGAGATTCCTCCGAGGCGACAGAATTTGGAACTACAGACCAACGAGCTTTTGATGAAACTAGCGCCTTGCCTTCTCAACGAACAAATCGGTCTCCCGCAGCTGCGCCCTTGGATGTCCTCAGCGAGAGCATTGATTCTTTTAGTAGGCGGATACTAGTAACCCCTGGTAGATTCCGCAATACAAGTTGTAAGCATTCTTTTCAAGAACGAAAGTTTTCGACAGTTATAACTCTGTTGTAGATCACGGTCCGTGGAAATGCTTTGTTGTAGATCGAGATCCGTGGAATGGACAGATAGGACTGGCATGGAGGGTGAGCTTCTGTCCTTATACACTCTTGTCAAGTCCGCTCATCCTCAAATCTACCTGTATCAGCAAAAGTGTTCGAGCCCTATCCGTGCTCTGGGCACCACGGTAAATGATATGATGCTCATTAGCCGAAAGAAACTGACGCGGATGACCGCTTTCCAGGGATGAGACGTCCACAAATATTGGTCTTGATATCTCCATATACGCAAGCGAGATTCAACGATGTATCATCCATGGACCCAGTTCATACTCGACCCATTTACGAGCCTGTATTTTTGACACTCGTAAAGGGACGGCACTACAGGGACATGTTTCGAGAAACAGCCAGAGTCTTGAGCCCATTTTTATTGGAAGAACGGAGTCCATTACATATGGCAACTCTGGGAGCTCCTGCTGAAGATGAACGTCTCAGTGTTCATTTCAGACTGCATCGAATCGATCAAGACCGCATCAATCCTGGAGCATTTCAGGTTACTATTTCGCCCCATAACCATTATCAGCAACATACGACTTACATGATGACACTCGAGAGTTCCAACAGAAGCACAAGAGCATCAAGTTCTCTAGAGAACTTGCTCCTATCGACCCAGACAGAGGTCGAGGACATGTACAATCAGATAACGCACGAAACATATGGAATTCAGAGACCAATTTTGATTTGTATTATAATTTCTTGAAGCTTCAATTTGAAGCTTCAAGAAATTGTGTAGAATACACTCAATGGATGTCGAGGTTTTTTCTGTTTGCGACCTTTATCTCTGATCTCACTTTATTTACGCACCTAAGTACTAATTGGGCACAGGATGATTCTACCTGATGGAAGCACAAGTTCCCAATCAAAAACAAACCCGCCCAATGACAAGGGGTCTCGCCAAGGTCTCGCCCTAGAGAACGGATTGTAAGCTGAGGCAAATGAGTTGGAGATAGTCGGAGATAACAATTAGTCGACTACCCCTACTCGTCTTCAGCATCACCGGTATGATAGCAAGGGCTGATTCCTATGTACCAGAATCCAGACCTTCCTGTTCATCAGGAGGCATTTTGGAAGTAATACATCTTGCACCGAGTGTGTTTAATAGTCCTCTTCATCATCCCCTAACGATGATGCGTGCTTTTCCCTCGCAGAGTCACGTAAAACCCATCCTTAGTCGAATCTTTCTTCCTTCGATTCCGTTCCGTCTCTCGAATGTTGAGCCGAACACCGTATCGAGCTATAGCTGCACATCTGAATGAGAACTGAATGAGAGAACGTTTGACAACTATAGATTCATAGAAGCACAAACTTTGATAAGTTCAGGCGAAGCCTGCAACCCTGGAAATTCTTTGGTAAAATAGACTCAAAAAGGTCCGCCATCTTGAATACTCATCCTTCAATAACGATTCGTCCACTCGAGATCACAATTTCTGTGTGCTCTGCATAATCATAATGGACCCAGTCTCCGCCCATATCATTCACACCCATCTTCTCACTCGAGCGATGAGATTTATAGCTCCGAAATGCGAAGTAAGCAGAGTTGAACGCAAAGAGAATCTTTCACTACGGACCGAATATCCGTGACAGACAAGAATACCACCGCTGCAGGAGAGGTGAAGGGACATTTCAGCGTCTGCATTTTCTCCATCCTCCCATCTCCAAGTCTCCTCCTCTCTCCTTCCGAGTCCAAATCTAAATGCTTTAAGGCTCTCCGAGCTACAAACTTGCTAATAGGAGCCATTACTCGTCCTTCTCGACATTGCCATTGAAAATATTCTGTCAAGACGATAGGTCTGAAGCTCAGAAATCGGGAACCAGGATGAGAGGGGATAAGAAGACCGGCGGGAACACGGTCGTTCGAATTCGCGTAGATTCACAGTTTGCCGAGCTGTCGGTCGTGGCGAATGAACGAGTAGAACAAGAGGACGACACCCGTCCACTCCAATCCGAAGCTGAGAAAAGCTCTCCGAACTCGATCTAAGTCTCGCTGAACGACGACTAACTGAAAAAGGACTCGTATATAGCCAAGGCGACCCCATGAAGCCATCGAAGCAGTTTTCACAAGAGGAGTGATGTTGAATCGATGACGGATATCGACAAGGAAACTCATGAAACGGGGTACGATACAGGAGATTCATGTGAGTACTGGAAGAAGGAAGGAAGAGTTTATACACGGCATGGTCAAAGTGTTGAACACCGAAGGGAAAGAGTAGACGTGTCGATGAGCCCGAGGTCTTGTATCTGATTGTGGCTTTGGCTCCCCTGGTCTCATCTCGCCACAGCCCATCTGAGTCTCCGTTTCCGAATACGATGCATTCCCAGATACGGCATACCAGGATGCCTAGGTCAGCAAATATGCTCTATTGCAAGCTGTACAAACGTGGGGTTTGTCGCCTACCAGACGTGATCATGGCGATGAGCGAATGATACGTGGATTTGAAACGCAAAGGATATGATATCACATTGTATGGTGTGAAAGAAGAGAGTAGCCTGATGCGAGTATATGATATCCTAGATTGTCATTTGATCTTTTCCGCATTTTCGTTTACGCCCTCGCTATTTTAGTCTGCGTTCGAGTCGCGCCAAACACGACTGTATGAACACCGTTGTTTTGCCTCAGACGTATCCGAATTTGCACGAGGTCATCTGAGGAAGACCGATATGCAGCACAAAACAGGAATTGTATCCATATCGGGCACTTGCGCCGCCGTACGCGTGCATATCGCCGGAACCAGTGCACTAGACTAACATATTCGCCAAAAGCAAGGGCAGATGTAGCATAGATGATAGGATTTTGGAAATGAGTAGCCTGGAAGTCAGATCTTCAGATTTTCATAGCCCAGAGGAAACTCGAAAACAGAAGCACGTACCTGCTGTGGCCAGGGGCGTCAGCCTCTCATCCACTCCATGTATTTTGACGACTTTCCAGAACAGAAATAATTACCAGTCAGAGCCTGAAGAGACTCACCGGGACCAGGTGTAGATAACATAATACACGCAGCACAGTACTCGAGGGAGGGTACAATCGTCGATGTAAAGTAAAGGAATTTTTCGGTGTACCTTGTTTTAGGTAATTTGTCACACCGAAACGTGATACGAGCGCTTAGTGGAAAGCGCTCTTTCCGCTCGTCTTTATTCGCATCCGTACACGACTCGGAGTCCATTGACATTCTCTACGAAACCTCTACACCTCTAATCTCTTAATCCAGCTCCAGGATTTGCCTCCTCATAAAAATGCCTAGACCTCGGCGTCCTCAAACGCTTATCCCAGTACAATGGAGCTCGACGGGTACAGGTGGCGTTATCAATATCGGCGAGGGCAGCTGCCATATTGTTTGCGTAGATGAGATAGATGGCTCAGTAACGCGTTGCGGGGCACCATATTCCACTTTGCATGAGCTCGTCCGACATCTCGGTTCTTTCCATACGAGGTCACGTCGTTGCGAATGGCAAGGATGCCACTCACCTGGATCCGACTCTTTCAGCCGCGCAGAAGATCTGGTCAACCATATCGTACGCACACACGCGCTATTTCGGATTAGATGTGTTCAGTGTGGGGTTTTGTTCGTCAACAAGGACTGGGCGGTCCACCATTTGTGGACACCGTACACACCTGACAGAGATACGAGCATTTCGAGACGAAGTGATGCAATAGTTGGCGAGGAAAGTTACTGTGAATATTGGCGGAGAACAGTTGAACCGTGGATAGAGGAGACATGATTGTTACCTTCAATACATGCCTTGAAAATCTCCCGAGTTGACGGGAAGACAGTGTTCCGATATGAACTTTTATCCCATTGATAAGAAGGTAAGAACCAATCCTAAATTCTTCTACCGTTCCATAAGATTGATGTCTATGTATCCTCAGTCTCTTGTATCGAACTATCGCATGCATTGGTAACAATCCGCCATCTCGCACGCTGGTATATCCAAGACGAGCTAGATCATGATGCGCTATGGAACCAGGTGAAATTGATGTATCTCTTCCCGATGGCGGGTATCAATCATATTTTTGGCCTGCCTAGTAGTAGGACTTGGTCGGTACAACTCAAAGCCGTACAACGGAGGCTCAAGCTCCCGCCCAATGGCTGTTAACGCCTCGAACATCGGTACCATTTGATTTACTGTGACAGCGTCCCTGTTCTAGAGTCCTCAAACCCGTGCCTGCCGCACTGGCAAAATTTGACATTCCAAGTAGTTCCACTTTCGTCGGTCGGAGGTTATTCCTTCCTATCTCATAGAATCTCGCGGAGAAAGGTACAGGAGGGTACAGGAGTATATCACGTTTGTCCCTATCTTGAGGTCGTGTGATAGGCAACACCTCGCATCGCTCTTAGGATCGTCATACTTTGCTTTAAACTCCCGAGAGACAAGGAGGATTTGAAGTCCTCCGGCTCAAGTGCTCGAACTGGACTCAAGCGGGTGCTGTTTGCATAGGTCCTCGGATGAAGGCCGATTCTGATAATTAAACATATAAGCAGGCGGAAGCTGTGTTTTTGATCTTGTTTTCCATAGCCGCAACAAATCGCTGTTCAGTCTAGACATTAGCTTGACAACCACAGCGGCTTTCCATCGGGCCCATTGCGCCTCAGAGTCTTCGCTTTCGCGTTTTTTTGGTGCTTGGCTTTGGGCTGCGCTGGATTGACCAGCCAAGACGTTCGACCCCGGGTCTGTAGGCGGATAACGGTTAGCGCAATATTATCTTGGTTCAATTTCCGAGCACCCGATTTTAGTCGTAAGTGGGGGAACAACGTCAAGCGTACCGCACATGGTGATGTGCGCAGTACCCGCCCCAATATACTATGCGTCAATGTCATTCCATACCAATAATGGTTAACCTTGACATGTTCAGAATCCGGAGCCCACTCGAGGAAATACCTGCGTTCCTATTTGATGTACCGATTTTTCTTGCGCTTATTCCATGTTTTACAAAATAAAAATAGTTAAGCTGTAGGGTCCCGTTTACCCTAGGGCAGTACAGGAACTTATGGTCATAATTATAGCAGTATCTAGGGCTACATACGCTGAAGCGGCGATCTGATATTGCGGCCTTGTTTTGATTTTTTTTTTGAGTGCCTCGGTTAGCTTTAGATCTGCTTCGAGGATCGCTTTGCATTGGGGTTGTTGTTTACTTGGCGGTATGCAACGCATCGTATCCGCACCGTATATATTTCTGGTGATACATCGAGGGGATATGCGCGGGGAAGGCGCTGCAGCTGTACCTTACTCTAACTTCAAACCCCTGACCCCGACATCGGATCCATCTGAATCTAGTATGAGCTGGGAGCTTCGACTTTTAGGAAGCAATTGTACGGACCATGGGAGGTGTTTCTACAGCACATAATCATGATTGGGCGAGCTCGAGACAATTGATATGCGCACATATTTAAGCGCACCTGAAGTACTACGAGCTGACAGTTCCCAAACATCCCCTACTTATATCCAGTTTACACCACCATGATAATGTTCTTCCAGTTTACTTACATCTATGTAGGACTTCTTTTTCGGTTGATCCTGCATGTTATACTTACTAACCTCGTCGACAGCCAATTCTTGCCATCACAATGGCTGTTTTTGGACTCTGGATTCTAAGCCCCATCCTATTGCGTAAAGTCATCACGGATGCCGACGGAAACCCAATCCCCCCAGGTCCAGATACACGCTATCTCTTTCTTCGGAAATATCCCGAACGTGCTCTGCGCTCTTGGGCCCAGCAGTACGGTAATTTATTTTCCCTTTGGATCGGCACACAGCTTGTGGTTATCATTTCCGATGCCCAAGTGGCTCGGGACTTGCTAGTTACCAACGGAGCTGTGTTCTCCTCTCGAAAACGGTACTTCATGAAGAGTCAAACGATTCTTGCTGGAAGAGCTATCACAGCCACACCATACGGCGAGACTTGGTATGTCACCTGCATTTATCTCTGATAAGTAGACTGCTCTGACTGTGATTTGTTAGGAGGCATCACCGAAAAACTGGCGATGCAGCTACTCACACCGAAGGCAATAGAAGGATATGCCCAAAGCCTCGGGTACGAATCACACATAATGGCCCGAACCTTGATGGAGGATGGTCATTATGGGAAAACACCTCTCAATCCATCTAATTATGCGGGTCGCTATGCGCTGAAGTAAGACTCAAATGCCATTCTTTCGCTGACTTGATAATTTATTTTCAATACGGTAGCAATATGTTGCTTGTTTCATTCGGCATAAGGACGGATACTATTGCAGATCCTTTGATTAATCGAGCCCTTGATCTTGCGATGGAATTTATGGATCTAACAGGTACTTACTTCCACTGATGCTCTTCTGATACAGGCTTAATATCGACATATGCAGGTCCATTGGCAAATCCTATTGACTTTTTGGAGCCATTGCAGTGGATCCCATCGACGATGCGTACAAGAGGAAGGAAACTCCATCAAGACCTCCTCGAAGTATACGGGAGCATGATATTGCGTATGAAAAAAAGATTGGATGTGGGAGACTACGTCCCGGATTGCCTCGTGAAAAACCCTCATCCGCGATCAAGAGAAGGAAAAACTTGACTGGGAAGATCTGTGTATGCTCTCGGCTGTTTTCACTCTTGGAGGTGTTCATTCGGTAAGTTAATGCTCGGACTATTGATATCTGGAAGTAATTCTGCTTTCATAGACATCAGGGATTATTCAGTGGTTCCTTGCATTGATACCAGCCCATCCAGAAATAGCCATGCGGGCTCATGAAGAACTTGATAGAGTTATTGGACGCGACAGGCTGCCTACAGAAGAAGATGAGGCTGACCTGCCCTACATTCGAGCAATTATCAAGGAGGTCCGTGACCTACTTTTCCTCGTTTTCTGCTTTGATTAACATGACTCCAATTCTATCAGGTGCAGCGTGTACATGCTCCCTTTTGGATAGTCACTCCCCACGCAACAAGTGAAGATTTCACTTACGAGGGCCAGTTTATTCCCAAGGATACAGTTGTCATTCTCAATTCCTATGCTATTCATCATAATTCGGAACATTACAAGGACGCGTGCGTATTTCCATTCATTTTTCAAGGTAATAATATCCACTGATACACTGCTTATTTTGAAGTTGGATTTTCAATCCTGATAGATATTTGGGTGATGATCTGTCATGTGCTGAATCTGCAAAGCTGCCAAACGCGTTGGATCGCGATCATTGGGCCTTTGGAGCAGGGTAAGCTCACTCTGGCTCCAACGAAATTATTGCCTAACTTGTACATCCTGTAGTCGCCGAATTTGTCCTGGGATTCATGTCGCAGAGCGAGAGCTTTGGCTTGCAGTTTCTCAACTCCTGTGGTCATTCAACTTCCATGCGCTCCCGGATGAGCCTATATGTCTTGAGGAATACGAGGGCATGGCGGGACGAAACACCACTGCCGTTCCGGATTAAGCTTCAACCACGACACGAGAATGTAGAGGCGGTTTTGAAACTTAATGAGGAAGTCACGTACTGGACCCTTTGATTCAATTTTACTCTAATCATAACTTCCACAAATCTCAAAAGAATCCTGTCTTTACAATCCAATACTTCGTATCCTATCCTTAAATTTCCTCCTTCCTTCTTGCTTACTACTCTTATCCTTATGCTAGACCAAGTCATAGACTACTTCCTAATAAAGTTCCTATACATAAGCATACGTAGCACACCGGGTGTGCAGATAATTCCTTTAGTCTAATTCATGAGCAGATACTGCGATTGGCTTACAACAGGAAGGTGTGAGGACTTCTTGATTCAATACCGCCACCTACACCGACTTTCTCACGGTTCGACTGAGCCAAAAAAGTGAGCGTCGGGCCTCGGTAGGCCTCTGTATTCGAATAAGAAGCAATAAAACAATTTCTTCATATCCCTAAAACCTAAAATTCGCCAATAGCGAAACGAGCCAGCAGCACAAGTCAGAAATGGTTAACGGCTCACAATCACGGTCAGGTGCAGATGATGTACTCGACCTCGAGGCACGAGCAGTCGAAGAAAAACTCATGAGAGAGGGCGAAAACTTCTTCCAGGTGTTCCCAAAACGTATGGTGCAAATAGCTCGCGAACAGATAGCCCAGTCCACCACTGCACCCTTAAGGAAGAAAGCTTGGGAGAAAGTGGAGATCATGGGCATGCTCATGCAACAACAGATCTGGAAAAGCAGCGCAGAACACCTAACTAAAGAGTTGGCGAGAAAAATTGCTGCACAAGTGGATGAGAAACTAGAACCAGTCACACAGGAGTTGAAGGCAACACGCGAGGCTTTAGGGGTAGCAGTCAAAAAGGTAGAAGGGTTAACAAAAGGAACAGAAGATGGCGAAGATGGGGAAATTACTGGCACTGCTTTTCCGCATCTACAGCAATCATATGCTCGGGTTTTGCAAGCCGGAAGTCTTGCCAAGGCAACGGCTGAGACGCTGCAACGCCCCCAGCATGCTGCTGCCATACATGCAGGAGAAATAGCAGACCGGCGATTCTTCATCAAATCCAAGTCACCTTCGGCTTGGACAACACTTTCAGAATCAGTCATTGCCCAGAAAGCCAACCTAGCTTTTGAAAGCATGTTGAAGGAAGAGGGCGAGGATGCAGACACAGTAAAGGTGGTTGCAGTCACCAAGCTCCGCAGTGGAGGAGCCTTCTGTGTAATGCGAAAGGCTGACGAGCTGGTATGGTTAGAGGACAAAAGCAGACGCGAACGGATTGCCAAAGCATGGGGTAGTGATGTGACTATTGAGCTCCCTCGACACGATGTGGTGGCTGAATTTGTCCCCTTATCGGTGACGTTGGAGTCTCCATTTACACTGGCAAGGATTGCAGAGGACAGCGGACTAGGTCCATGTGCCATTTCATCAGCGCGGTGGCTGCGCAAACCAGAGAGGCGAAGCCCTGGTCAAAAAATGGGTTTTGCGATCTTCTCATTTGACAGCAGACACAACGCAAATAAGGCGATACGGGAGGGACTCACAATTGAAAGTAAGTTCATCAATGCCCGACGAGATGAGAAGGACCCCCAACGATGCATGAAATGCCAGCAGTATGGCCACATTGCTCGGGAGTGCGGCTCAACGCAGGACGTTTGCAGGCGCTGTGGCAAGGATCATCCCACCCAAACCTGCACAGCCAAAGCTGACATATTCTACTGTGCTGTCTGCAAAGCAAAAGGACACATTGCAGCTGACCGTGACTGCCCAACTCTTCTGCAGCAGATCCAGAGGCGGGCGCAGCGAGACCCAACTCGCGGATATTGCTTGTATGTCACCGATGACCCTGAAACTTGGGTCCGGCGTGGCGACAAGACGGTGGAGAACATAAACCAGAACTGGAGATTAGAGGTACAAAAGGGGTATGACCAAACTGGAAAACGGTACAGAGAGGTAAAGGTAAAGGTTGCTTAGCAAGAGGACAGCCAGGGAACGGCAGTGGAGTACAGTCTCAAGAGCCACTACGCGGCCATACACCGGCAAGGCAATCAGCTCCCACAGCCCCAAGACAGGGAACTCTCGATGCCTACATTTCGCGATCACAGTCCAGGGCGAGGCCCAGCCAGCCAAGTCAACCTAGGAGCAGAGGTGAGTGGGGGAACTCAAGCATGCCACCATGGAATAGACAGGCGCTTCCTGGAGGCTCCCAATGAATAGGGGACCCCAGTCGCCACACACGCAAGACAGGATTACAGTGGCGCAGCTAAACACCAACAAATCCGACACCTGCATGCATGACTACCTACATGGGAGTGCCACAAACGCAGACTTCCTGATGATACAGGAACCATACATTGACTTTTTAGGCAGAACACGAGCACTTCCACATCTCCACCTAATTTATCCCTCGCAACACCGTGACCTATGGTCCACAATCCCAACCCGGTCCCTCATCATGGTCAATAAACGCCTCCCTACTAACGCCTGGACAGCTCTCGAAATCAACCACCAAGACATTTCTGCAGTCCAATTAGTTGGACAATTTGGAACTTTGCGCCTCTTTAATATCTATAACGACTGCGAGAATAACAGCACAACGGCCGCTTTAGCTCAATGGCTACGCAGTCCTGCAGCACACAACATCCCAAAAACGCCACTACACATGGCTTGGTTTGGCGACTTCAACCGACACCACCCCATGTGGGACGAGCCTCGGAATTCCCACCTCTTCACCACTCGAAACCTCGACGCAGCCCACCAGCTTATCACATTACTTGTGGTGCACTCTATGCGCATGGCCCTCCCAGAGTTTATACCAACCCTGCGTTCCTTTTCAACAGGCAACTACACCAGAGTTGATAATGTGTTCTGTACCAGTGACCTATTGGGTCATGTTGTACAGTGCAACACCAGCCCAGCCTCTCAGCCAGTTAAAACCGACCACTTTCCGATCCTGATAATTTTTGATTTACAGACAGGCGTTGCGGACCCACGGAAACGGAGGAACTGGAAAAGAGTCAATTGGGAGGAATTTAGGAAACGCCTCGATAAAAAAGTGAAGGAACTCGACGAACCTAAAGAAATAGAGCACACACAACAGTTTTGGTCCAAACTCGAGGAGATAGATGGCGTAATTGGAGAGGTTGTGGAAGAGCGGGTCCCACTGTTCAGCCGGCACCCACAACAACGTCGGTGGTGGAATACAAACCTCGCAAACATGCGGCGGACCCGGAACAACCTGGGCAACAAATCATATAGGAAACGACTCAATCCTGAACACCCGGTCCATGAAGAATATCGCCGCATACGCCAAACATTTTCTGCGGAGGTAAAGCGAGCAAAGACAGAGAAGTGGATTGAATACTTGGAACAAGCTACGTCAAGCACAATGTGGGACGTTGGTAAGTTAGTGGAAGCGGGGCCTACGGATGGAGGGCATTCCCGGATCCCAGATCTAGTCACCCGAGATTCTAGCGGAACAGAGAGACGCGTCAGCGACAATAACAAAAAAGCGGAAGTTTTCAGGACAGCGTTCTTTCCTCCACCACCTACAACTTCGAATGTCCCACCCAATCCAACTTATCCACCTCCAGCTTGGCAGTTTCAACTCCCAACCAACCGACTAATCATCAAGCGCATACGGCGCATGAAGAATGGAAAAGCTACCCGCATTGGCACCTTTCCAAATGACCTATTCAAGGCCTGTATCGACATCCTTGTCCCATACCTCGGCCCAATATACCGGGCCACATCCTCCCTCCACATTTATCCAGAGGACTGGTCCACAACAGAGACCATTGTCTTGAGGAAACCAGGCAAGCCGGATTATCGCCAACCTGGGGCCCATCGTCCAATTACTCTCTCGCATCACCACGGCCGCAACACTAACAGTTGCACGGTTGACGAGATATCATGCGAGGCTGAAATGCGGAACTTACTGCCAGGAATGCAGTTCGGAGCGAGACCCGGACGGTCAGCCACAGACTCAATTCATCTAATGGTCAATCGAATCAAGCAACTCTGGCGAGAAGGGTACGTAGTTTCTGCTTTGTTCATGGATGTGAAGGGGGCCTTTCCAAGCGTTGACCTTGATATGCTCTACCATGAGCTTCGAATGATGGGAGTACCAGTGGAGCTTGTCGAATGGTTGAAGCGACAATATGCTAAGCGCAAAACACGGATAAGTTTCGACGACTTTGTATCAGATATATTCAACGTACAGGGAGGCGAAGACCAAGGAGATCCATTCTCAGGGTTGGGTTATGTCCTTTACGCGGCTGGGCTACTCCGATTATTCAGGAAAGAAAACAGTGAAGAGGGCTTCGGCTTCATGGACAACGTGGCAGCACTGAAATGGGCCAGAACTGTGGAAGACGCACACGATCAGCTACAGGATCTAATGCACCGTCAAGACGGGATACTCCAGTGGGCACAATCCCACAACTGCTCATTTGGCGTCGACAAATTCCAACTCACCGACTTTACCCGACGCAGGCGACCCACTCCTGACCCCAAGACCAAACAGAAAACAAGCGTACTAACAGGACCGGGCGTACAGGTAGCAGGCGAGCTGGTGAAGCCAAAGAACGCTTCAAGGTTCTTGGTAGCCCTGATGGACAGCGGCTTAAGATGGAAGGAACACCACGCCCTGATGATCAAGAGAGGAACGGAATGGTTAGTACAATTTTGCCGATTAGCGAAAAGCAAAGGAGGCATGATAGCAAGCCACATACGCCAGCTTTACAAAGCTAAGGCCCTACCGCGAATGCTGTATGCAGCAGACATTGTGCTAGTCCCTCAGACTCGGAGAAGAGGCAGACAACTAGCTGTGACACGATGTCTTATTTCCATCCAACGCCAAGCGGCGCAACTGATTACAGGAGCAATGTCTACAACAGCTACTGACATTTTAGATATCCATGCGGCCCTACTGCCAATACCGTTAGAGATCGAACGACAGCGACAAGACTCACCACACTTCCCGACTCTCATCCCCTTGCCAAGCGAGTAGAGAATGCAGCCCGTTACTCCAAACGGACCCGGCATTTCTCTCCCCTTCATGACCTAATGGGATCCTACGGGTTGAAACCAAAGGTAATGGAGAAACGGAAGGCTGTCCGATACGAGGCAAACTGGATCCTGGGCTAATTGTTCACATTTGCGAAGATGAAAACAAGGCACTGAAGATGGTGGATGAGGACAGAGCAGATGTACAAGTCTTTACAGACGGTTCAGGATACAAAAACCATGTCGGGGCATCTGCCGTGCTTTTCAGAGAAGGCAAAGAGATAGCGGCCGTGAGATACAGGCTGGGGCACAAAGACGATCACGAAGTATATGAAGGAGAGCTGATTGGAATGGTCATGGGATTGCACTTGGCGTCACGGGAACAAGCTATTCGGGAGCTGTCAATATGGGCCGATAATACCGCCGCGATCACGGCGGCTGATACGTCCTCCACCAATTCTTCCCACTACATCCTTGACATCTTCCACTCTTTACTCACTCGCCTACGTGCCATCTTTCCGGATATTCGCATAAAGATCTCCTGGGTTCCGAGCCATAAAGGTGTAGAAGGAAACGAGAGAGCAGATCAGGAGGCGAAAAGAGCAGCAGCTGGCAGATCCAGCAATAGAAGGCTATTACCGGAGGAACTACATCGTCGATTACCCCGCAGTCGCACCGCCGCTGTCCGTGTCTACCGCCGCAAGGTCGAGAAACAACACGACGATTTGTGGAAGAAGTCCCCCTGTTATACAAAATTCAAGGAAATTGACCCAGCGCCAGCCACGAAAGCCAGCCGGAACTACTGGAAGCTATCTCGCCATCTACCTCGGAAACTTCTCACCATCCTCACTCAACTTTGTACCGGGCATATCCCTCTGCAGAAACATCTCCACCGCATAAAACGAGCAGACTCACCTACATGTCCATGTTGCTGCCGGCACCCCGAAACGGTATTCCACTATATCTTCCAGTGCTCAGCGCATCGCGAGGCAAGGCACCGCCTACGACAGATTGTCAGCAGGAAGCACTGGAATATGCGCTCTCTCCTCACATCACCCAAACTCTTACGGCATCTTTTTCTATATGTTGACGAAACCAAGCGCTTCCACCACATCCTCGGGGACCTACCGGAGTTGCCAGAAGAGGAAGACGGGTAGTTTCTCGTTTCCTCTGTCTCATTTACCTTTCACTCAGTCTCTACTCTATCTATCTTCTTTCCTGTTCTCTCTCACTATCATCTCTTTCACATCTCTTTCACATCTATCTCTCTCATCTCTCATCTTTTCTCTTATATACATTACCTACCTTACATTACCTATCCACCACAACGCACGGACATTGACACACCGCTGACCAGTGCGTAATCTGGCAGAGAGCACGCTCTCGCCCTGTTCCTTCGGGAACTTACTGTTGCAGACAGAGCCATTCACTTTGACAGTACAAATTCTCTCACTGTAGTACCTACTGTACGTATACTCGCTACCATACGCTATCGCGCAGATGCGAATAAATATGATTGAAAAAAAAAAAAAAAAAAAAAAAAAGCAGGAAGGTGTGTATAGAGATACCCAAGGAAATACCCAGTCAGTGGAAATTAGTACTACGGTATCAAAAACTATCAGGAGTAGAGATGTCCACGAGTCCAAGTCTTCACAAGTACTCGCAGGTAAGATCCGCGGGAAAACCCGCAAGTATGCGACTCGCGGATCCGTTTCCCACGGGTCAGGCGCGGGTCACAAGTCAGACATTTGCAATTTTCGGTTGACTTGCAAGTACTTGTGTGACTGGTGCAAGCAATATGAACTCATATATTTGTTGTTGATGATCAAAACTTACAGTAGTTAATAGTATCATATTTATTATAGTACTTATCAAGTACTGCCACATATGTTTGAGGTTGTAGACAGCTCACGGCGATTGAGCGCTTATTTTAGCGCTCAATCGCCATGAGCTGTCTACAACCCAAAGCCTAACTGTCAGTACACTTTTACTTCATACCATAGTATGAAATTAGTGTAACAAGTAAAGTACAGGTTTTTAATAGTATTATACACTGTACAATCACTGTATCCAAGTAAATAATGGTAAATACTTGTGAATATAGCTGTAACTACTTGTTTAGTGTGCGGATCCACAAGTACTTGTGAGTCAGTGACCCGTTTCCCACGAGTCAGCCGCGGGTCAGGCCTTTTAGGCCACAAGTACTTGCGCTCCGGATCCAAGTATACTTGGATCCGGACTTGTGGACATCTCTAATCAGGAGAAAGACTTGGCCCCTCACTGGCGGAATTGTTTTGTAATTACTTACGTACTTGCTGGTCAAGTGGGCCCTTGGCCAAGTCAGCCAGCCTCGGCAGGACAGTAATTTTTTTTGTAGAAAATTTCTCCAGAAATAATATGTAGGGTTGTAGACTTCTAAGACTTGTAATATCCAAACATCAAGTTCTGAGCGCAAGTTACAAGAATATATATAAATAAGAGGGATGGCATTGAAAACACACTCAGTGATTCCCTACCACCTAGTTAACCCTATATCTTGCCTATATCACACTGAAGTCTGGAGTTGGGCCGTGAGATGCGAAGTCTCTGCAATAGGGGAGTTGTCCAATGATAGGGCTAACTATGGGTAGGTGGGCAGAAGGCAAAACAACACCAACACAAACACACAATCAGACTTTTGAGTTCTGGGGTAATTCAAGATTGATCAATGGACTCTATTGCACAAAATGCTCTATAGTCTCTGGGGTTCTCTTTGTACTTCACTATTCCTTTCAAAACAAGACTCTGGACTCATTATCCAACACACATTTAATAATTATTAACTTGTTATAACAAGTCTAGAGATTTTACAATTATTTCTTGCTATTATCAAGTGTACATAATGACAGGTGCCACATAATTAAATGCCCATCAGAGATTCTCATGTGTGTATGGCAGAGTGGTTCTGCTGCTGTCAATGGGTGTCAATGGGATCACGATGGTGTGATCAGTGGGTTGGTAGTTCAATCCTTACTGGTAACATTTTGTTATTCTTTTTTATTAGGTTAGGTTAGGTTAGGTTAGGGTTAGGGGTTTGCGCCGCCGCAGGCGGCTCGCGCCCAGCGCGACAGTTAGCGGTTAGGGTTAGGGTTGGGGATATTTTGACAGCGTAAACGAGGCTTTAGCGTGCCTGCCCGAAGTTTACGCACCTGCGGGATTAATGATTACAATATGATAATTATAAACCTGTCTTGTTATAACAATAAAAAATCATACAAGCTAATACTTACTAATAGCAAGTAGATAATTATTATATCTGTGTCCTGAGCTCCTGGACTTCAAAACTTTCAAACAAGACAAGACTGGGACTTTAACTTTCAATCAATCAACAACAACAACAACAAGTGCAAGGTCTCTTTCTTTGTCTGTTCAAATGCAATCCAGGTTCATTCAAGTTCTGTCAGAAGCAAAAGCACTCTGAATAATTCTGTTCTTTCTGCTGCCAGAAGCACCCTATTACTACAAGCTTGACAGCAAGCCAGTTAACCTGGGGGGGAGGGATGCCTGCTCTTTCTGGAGGTCTCCCCTTGATTATATACCCAAGGAAGCCAAGAGTATTGGTAAGGGGAGCATGTGCTCTGCATACGAGGCTGTATGGCAGCATATGGTTAATTCTATTGAGAAATTTTACATCAGACCCGGAAACGGTGAGCAGAGACCGCGCCGTGAGGTTGTTTTACTCTATTCAGTTCCATTTCGGATCATAGATGTTCAATCTCGACTTCTTGGTATGTTCTTTTTCATTCATTCTTGATTGTCAGTACTTACAGTAGCTTATGACTGTAAGTAAGGGTGAACCAATAGTCCACAGGCTCTATAAGTGAGGGAGGACTTGTATAAGGATGTATCTTAGCTATTCCCGCCTCGATAATCGTCATCTGAGCCCTGCAACATCAAGTTTCATTCTAATCTTTGAAATACTGCTCCAAGGGGACAGATCTCAGTTCTATGCTGGAGCATCGGAAAATTACCCGGTATCGGGACGTTGTACCGTATTTCCAACTTGTATAAACTCGTTTCAAGGGTTCATAAATTTTCTAAGGTCTTTGATTGATGGGCATTGAAGTATGAGCATATCTATAGAAATATAGGTATGTCTCCTCCTAGTACCTACTCAAATCTCGTCTCTATGGTCGGGGGACACATGGAGTATAGAGCGGGAGGGTAGGGGACGTCGACGGGACCTGTTCGGACTCGGTTTGACCCCCACTCCTGTCCCGTATCATTGTGCTATACAATTATTTGAAAATGAGGCATTTATCCCAACAACTGATGTAACCATGTTCTGGGACCGGAGAAGTACCCTGGATACCGGTATTTCGATGCCGTCGGATGCATATGCACTGCTTTCGTTCGTTCTAGTGCTTCAGGGTCTCTGGTACATTTTATTTCTTGCCCCAGATTGCCCTTTTGCATGTTCTAAGTTTTATACCCTTAGTAAGGTATTATCATTCTAAGTAAGCATTTCCTATGGAAGGGAAAGCTTGTAATCGAGTGCTTATCAGTAGTACGATGTCAGAGTCGTCCCAACGGTCCGCAACATTGAAGGTTTCATAGAAAACGGCCTCCTGGTGAGGTAGTTTCAAGTAAATCAATTATATCAAATTCAGAGTATGGGCCGAAATGGCCGATGGTTTGAGATCAATGTTAGGCCGTCGTGTGTGTGAAGCGGTGGCAATACAGGCGTTGTACGAGCTTGTCCGATTTGGGTTTCAGTGAACACAGCAATGGAAGAAGTCCTCCAAGTGGTATGAACACTACGTATCATGCAAAGACTATCCAGTAGTGAGCTTTAAGTCTAGTTTTAGACTCAAAAAGTCTCGGGGCGTATCACCGAGTGGATCAAAATAATTATGGTCACCGGATAAAGTCCCTGAAGATTTTGACTATGATTCCCTTGTAAAAGAAACATAACACTGGCAATTCACTTACTAGAGCTACCCCAAACAGATCTGAACCAACTTCTGCCACCAGGGAAGTGGTTAAATTGCCAGGAGCTGCATTTTCCACTGTAATTATGACTCCTCCAATCAATGCCCACAACTGTATACCAAAGAAAATTGACCCAGATTCCACAAAAAGAAGTAGAATCTTTTGAGCGCGACTTTTTCTCCTGATTGACGCATCTCTCATTGTGCGGTAATGAGCCCTAGATAATGATATGGGATTGATAAGATTAAAAACAAAACACAGGCTGAATCCAAATATTGTTACCAAGCTTTCCAGCCAATTAATGCTGTTGCTGTCATGTTTACCAGCAATGAAATGGCTGTTGACAGCAAGTCCACAACATCATTAGTGTCAAAAATGTCAAAAATTGGATCGGCAATGTTGAGACCTATAAAAAAAAACCCCCAAATATCTGTTTTTATATGTAGTAAAAGTATAATGCATCCATACCTATATTGCTCATCATAAGTATTGCAAGCACAAATTGCCAAAATCTGTCATGGGGCAACAAGACCCAAGCCCTCCAGCAAACTTCGAAGTCACCAACCAAGATCTGGACAAGATATCAGTTGGTCGATAGTAGTTGGTTATTGGAGAAATTTCACAGTCATTGTATTGAAAAATTGAAGTGTCTCATCACTAATGAGAACACTGATCGCAATATTAGAAGGAGGGTTTAACCTCTCCATCGTAAGACCAAATTTGATTTCAGTCAAGTTTATATATCCTACAAGGATAATGCTCCCTGTGACAGCAGCCAAAATAATCACACAGCACAGAAGCTGAATTGCCTTTGGTTCGCGCAAGGTTTTGATACTGACAGTAAGTAGTATCATCATAAATTAATGCCATTAGAATATTAGTGATACATTTGACAGAAACTTACTTTAGCAGCCGTATGGAAATCAGTATCCCCAGAATTCCACAACCTCCAAACAAGATAACATAAGTGCTTTATCTCTGTAAATCCAATAATATGTAGTCACCATAAGCAATCAAATCAATTACAAGGGTAATTGTATTTTGATAGCAAGACCTTCCAATGGCAAAGATTTGTGCTTGATCTTCTGGCGTCATGGAAAGTCTTTGTTTGTTAGTATTGAACCAGCTAAGCAGATGTGAGGGCTGACTGGCCGTAGTCTATTCACTCTATGTACTCTTTATACCAAGAAACAACCAAGAATACAAATTCGCGTAATATCAAGTGTGACGGAACACAAACGGAACAAGTTAATTTGTCACCATAAGAAAACTTATGTTCAATGGCTTTTCTATTTGTTTCAGCCCGGGCCTAGAGATTGTTTCAAAAATCAGATCATGATTAACAAGAACCCTGCTAACTTCTAAGAGCAGTTTTCCAGAGAAGTGGCAGCCACATATGGCTGTTTTACTTCAAAAGCAAAAATCATATATCCCTACTTTGAGTAATTACTAATTAGAATCTGGACAACTTCTGGCACTGGGGAGTGACAGTGTCAATCTGGGATCAAAGCGATATGTCTTGAGATATGTGGTGAGATGAACACCAAGTTGGGGGTGGCCATTCCCCTGCCACGATGACTGGTATGCTTTGGGAGTGAGATGATAAAAAAGATAGATGGAGAAGGATTAAGGGACAATAAAATGGGAAATTAAACATGTGCCTTGTGATGCGCAAAAAAACTGAAAGAAAATGTACATGATAAAAGTGAAACACAAAGTTGTACATCTTGGAGTGAGAGACCAAAGAACCGTCACGTTGCACCAGCTAAGCCTTCTAGACTTTTTATAAGGATAGTAGTAATCTTCAACAAGGCCTATCATTGTCACCCAAACCTGCCACCACCAATCTAACATCAGATTAATTTTATTGTTGAACAAAGGCCCAGAGACTCAGACGATAGAAAGACACAAAAACACAAACTAAACTCTGTCTGTAATGGCCCGTAATAATTAATGGATGTTCAGGGTGATGTGTCAACCTGGCTGTTCTGTCCTATAGCTCAAAACACTACTGGTAACACGGGACTAGGTATAGTACAGCAGTTGAGGAAAACACAGGTACGAAGCCCCTAGTATCATTTTTCTGTTTGTTAACCGTCTTAGCTGCGCGTTTTGAGCCAGGTGCTGGCCTCAACAACCTGAAGGTTCAATTCTGGAAAGTCAGGAACTCAGTTAAGGAGATCTATTCATCCATCAGCAATTGACTTGGCTGTGTTTACCATCCTATCTTGGCAGCTAGCAACTGAAGTTGATTATCCCAATCAATCCACATACCAAGCTGAGTCTTTTGGAGCATTTAAATCTCTCAAGCCCTGTTTACAGCAGTTGGCATCAAGGAGGACTCCGAAGGAGAATCAGAGCCGACTCCATGATCCTTTTCAAAACATCTGACAAAGGCGAGTCTGATGAACAGGAAACTATGAAACAGTGCACTGGGCTGACCCGCCGGATGTCCCAATGGAGTCTGACTGAATGGAGGCATATGAGATGTAATAGGTGACAAAAACGAAAGATTTCCATGAACGTCACCACTAAGTATAGGCAAAAGATACATCAATGTCAAAATTTTCGGAAGCGTTGGTGGTTGTATTAATTTAGTATTAATGGGTCCAAGTGAATCCAATGGTCCATTTAAGCACGACATCCATGGACCCAGCCGAGGGCCGAGACTGGGAAACATCAGATGGGGCAGCTGGAGTTAGTAAAACTAGATTGTCTTCAGTCATTTCTGCAACACATCAGTACCAAGATCAAATGTAGGCTGAGAAACACGTTCCCCAGAGATTGCGCGCACGCCCTGTGGTAGATGTGTCGGGTCCTTTGGGTCCAACCATTGGAGGCTTGTACTGAACCTTGTGTCCTGAGACTCGCCATCTCCGGTGTTTTCAGTGTCATTTGCAGCGGCTTCAACATGCTGTCCGGAGTCCGGACTCCGTTCCTCCTTCCTCTGTTTTTTCTTCCCTTTTCGGACCATTAAAAAGAACGTGGCTTTCAATAAGTAGAAATGGAATGCACAAGGGTCCCAACGTAGGTAACGGTCATCAGGTGCTGTTTCATATCATCTCGCTGGAGCCCCAGCTCGAGGTTTGAACATCCCTAGTGGGAGATCAACTGCGTCGGATCTTGCCCCCGGTGTGATATAGTACCAACACGGAAACGTCTTGATCTCGAGCACCTTTTGGAACTGCTTGACGATTTCTACCTGTGCACAGATCAAGCGCAAGAAATGGCTTGCATGTCACACAAACGTAACAAAGTCTTGGATTGCATTTTATGCTCAGATAGCCCCATAATCTTCAATAAAACTTATGTAGAATATCCGCTTTTCTTCGGAACCACACCATATGCAGGTCCTGCCTTCCCAAACATTATTCTCAAATCTTGAACCAGAAGCTCTGGCACCTCATATGCAGCAAAATGACCCCCTTTATCATGATCAGCCTGAAACACTAGCCCTCTGTATTCCTTAATCGAGCTTTATCAAGGAAATCCATTAAATAGACACAAGAAGGAGAAGACAAATCACTCACCTGGGAGATGCATAGATGATTTCCTTGGGGAAGGTTGAGACACCTAGTTTCACTGGGGCTTCGGTTGTCCAGTTGAATGGAGTTGTGATTTCTCCAGCCTGAATAATTTCATAATACATAAAAGAAGGAGCCGCTGGGCCCGCTCGCGAGAACCAGTAAATCGAAATCCACGTCAGAACTATGGCATCATCAGTCTAGACTCCCATCAGGCGCACTTTCTGTGGCATACCTTCGTCATCATCCCAAGGATAGTTGTCTGTCCAGACGACGATTTTTTCATAGATCCAAGTAAGAAGGCCAACAGGAGAATCCGCGAGACTATATCCTATTGTCTGTGGTTGCGTAGATTGCAGGACAAGATAACCATTTGATTGAGTGGAATACCACCGGCCACGGGCGGCCCGTGGGTCTGATAGCTCGTCTGGCAAGGGCTTTGAGGTTGGCGTTGGTAGTGTTGTACTGGGATGTAGTCCACGTCAGCTATCTACGGGGAAAAAGGATCCTTACAGAAGCATGTTCGTGTGCCACGCCATCAGGTGCTTGTTGCCATACATGTTTGCCATCTCTCGCGTAACCTGGTGCAATCAGATTGAATTTTATTTTTGGGACACTTCGAGGAAACAGAGCACTGACAATGCTTCCCCAGTCTCCACCCTGTGTCACTAGAAAGAATAATCCTATCAGAGGCGACGAAGCAACAACTGACTTCACACACCATATTCTTCATAGCCCAAGGCTAGCATCAGTTTATTACCGACCTGAAATGCATTTGTCAAACCAATCCTTGAACTAGTCGCGTGTACCTACCTCAGCATATTGGGCACTTTTGAAACCCTGCCGTTTAGGACCCTGGGAGAACCCATAGCCAGGCAAGCTAAGCGCAACAACATGGAATGCTGGCTGGTCTGGTCCAGGATTCAAGAGTAATGGTAGTATCTTGCGTACTTCGATGAAGCTTCCAGGCCCTACCACAACTGTCGGCACAAGTCAAATAATAAGGGCGAAGGGACTCACATCCATGGACAAACAGCATTGGAATAGCATTGTCAACCTCACTCTTCTGATGCACGTAATGAATATTCAGAGTCCCATGGCCCTCGACGTCAATGTCTCTGGTGAACTGAGGCAGCTCCTCATTAATCCGAGCTTCCTCTTTACGCCAATCGAAACCGTTCTGCCATCTGGAAACCAAACGGCGGACATCAGTCAATGACGCTCCATACTTCTGTCCTGCACCCTCGAGCTCGTCTGGGAGGACATGCAGTGCCAGCTTCTTGCCTAGCAGCGACAGTTGCTCATCGGAAATTGCGATTTTGAAAGGTTTTTCATTAGAGTCCGCAGGCATTGTTTGAAATGGTGGTTGGGTCTGAGTCTCTCTAGATATCAGCGTCGTATCTTAAGTAACTTACGTGCTGCCCCCCTGGCACCATTTGACCACTCGACATTCTCGCCTTGCTCTCGGTATATTAAAGCATGTACAAAAGTGGCAATCAATCTGTCAATCACGAAAAAGAAGTAGGCCTGCAGAAGTACCTCATGCCCTTCCCTTTGAAGAGAATGACCTTCACTTCAGCGACTCCGATAAGTGATTGGTTTTTTGAGGACTCGCAAAATTTCAGTTCTTTATAGCTGTTCAGCGAGCCCAGAAAATTGAATAACAGTTCCATTGACCCGAATAATGCATGATAGACCTTTGATTTGGTCCCACTTTCATTCATAGACCGAAGGGAAGAGAGGGTCTCGTGAACCTTGTTCCTGTTTCTTCAGATATTTCTCACACTGATTGGAGGAGGCTGTCGGCGATAACGTTCGTTCCTACACCTTCCAACGAAGTTACCAATGTATATGAAGGGTCTCCTCTATAGTACGAAAGACATTGATCACTAGTCTCTTCTTAGTCTTCAAGTATATTGTTAGCTTAGGTATCACATGTATCCTGTAGTATAGTAAACCGCCCCGGCACTTAGGGCAACGATCTACAGCAGCTCCCATCGGGCAGACTGCGCGTCAGCTTACGCTGCCGGATCCGGCGTTCTGGCAGTATCTGGACCATGCCGTGTAATAAACTTCCTTCCTTCCAACCACTAGCATCAAAGAAGCGCCAAACCTTAAACGAGCTACAAGCATAACTCTGAGAGCAACAAGAATAGGCCTAGCGCCTTGCGCAAAGCCAAAAATATAAAAGTCTTGTAAAACAGGCGTATTCTGCTTGTGTTTCTGCACGGGTTATATCATTATTATGATACGAAATTTCCTGATTCTTCAGATATCTGATACTTCACACACCGATTGGATGACGCTGTCGGCGATAGAACTTGAAGAAACAAGCACAACTGACGCGGCTGGCACAATCTCACGGTCCTTTGATAACTGGAACAGTCGACGAATCTTCGCTGGTATCTTTCGTGTTTTATTCATATCTTGTTTTTGACGTACAATTTACAGATCCGGCAACTGCCGGATACTTCCCAACTCTCAACATACTGATCCTATCCGAGCATTCGACGTCTCTACTCTATCCGCACAGATGAGTTTCTAGCTATCTGGTGGAATTGGTTGCAAAGTACGTGGCTATTTCGAAGGCATTGCATGAATACTCAAGCACAAGAGTCTAGGAATCATTATAGCGTTCTACCGTCAGCGCGTCAGCAGAAGCATCAAACATCTGGAACCAACAGCAGATACACCGCCGTATTGGAGGGACTGGGAACCGTGAAGTCGTCGTGCTGGCGTACGGAGGTAGTGAAGCTTGAAGCTTGAAGCTTTGAAGCTTCAGAAGCCTAGGATACTCAGGCAGGCCATAGTGGCCGTGTCAAGCAGAGTTGGTGCGTGTAACACACCTCTATCCAAGGAACATCCTACAACATCGACCTTTTTAGCGGTCGCAAATACGCTCTATTCAATTCGTCTGCCCAATGTCACGCTCCTCAAGGCTCCGATGCCGCCTCCGCCCAGTTGTCCGTACGCTCGTGTTACTCCCTGCCTGCGCAGTAATTACCGGTTACCCTCCGTACTGTATACTCCACCAACTCGCACTGGATACCGGGAAGCTAGATGCACGCTCTTCCTCCTCTTCTGACTGATTCTCGCGATGTGCCACCATGACAACAACGGACGCCGCCAACTGGTCCTGCCCGGCGGTCCTCCATTATGGCTTTACCGACTACTGTTTCCCCTCGTTTAAAATTTGCGATTCCCTCTAGATTACCGTCAGTAAACGACGAGAACAACGGGTGACGCCGACTAGTTCTGGGGCCGGCGGTCCCTTTAGTCGCTGTTTCCCCTCCTCGTGTTCAAAAAACGCAATTCCTTCTAGATTGCTGTCAGTAACGAATGTTCATCGCGTCCATCTCTCTTCCCTTTTGCTTACAGTTGTGATCTCCCGCAGATCGTACCTATACTCGAACACAGTGGCCAGCATATGAAGTTAGCCCCGAGACCTGGAGAAGATAAAGGGTACCGTTCCTGTACGTGAAACAGCGTTTTTATGTGTCTGTGATTCCGATATTGTCGACTCGCGCTGTTGTTTTGGTTCTTACTAGCCCGTGTAGAAGCACTTACTTCACTGTTGCGAAGAAATATTAATCTTGATTTTACGCTACAACCCAAAAGCCCAACTACAAAATGAGATATTTGATATGCATAGACAACCAGCTTTCAGCCGCAGAGTTGCGCTAATCACACGCAAAGTGCTAAAATGAAACGAGTGGTTTCCAGGCTTAGCAGTACCTCGATGCGACGCACTCAGAGAGTGACAGGAGCACAGCCGACGGAGATGAGACCACCTGAAAAGCTTCGGTAAGTAATGCAGTTATAGAATCAGGAGGATGCTTCAAATCACCGTTCGAGTTGTCCTCACAGCAGACAGTTTGCGCAGAGCTATACGCACAGTTCGTGAGCAACGTGAGTATATACGATTTTAAATGGCCTACCAGGTGCCACCGCCAGCAACGTTAATGCCAGAGCAGGTAAGACCGATCTCGCCAGTCACAGCGCCCAAGACGATGCCAAGGGCACCCGCGAGCAGGCTGGTGAGGAGGTTGGATTGAGCTGCGGCGACAGACTGGGTGCTCTGGCAGCACTGAATGGAACCAGTGGAGCAGGTACTGGAGGGCGCATTGCGAGGAGCGGGGGTAGCTACGGCAAGAGTAGCGAGAGCGGCGGCAACAAAGGAGAGTTTGAACTGCATAGTAAGGAGTGGTGAAGAGTACTTGAACGACGTCTGGTGGTTGTTCGAGTGGGGAACTCCCACAAACTTTGGGCTGGCCTTTATACCCTTTCCAGGTGCTCATATGTTTGTGAGTGTGTGTTTACGCTTGGCTCTCTCGCTTTCCTTTCGACACTTGTAGGTCACAGAACGACTATGCATTCAAGTTGAATTCTAACGTGTTGTGCCTCAGTGGCACTTTTTAACCTTACTCTTGCCTTACTCGCTCTCTCTCTCTTTCTTTTCGACACTTGTGAGTCACAGAATAACTATGTATGCATCCTTGAATTCCAACGTACTGTGCCTCAGTGGCGCTTTTTGAGGGCACCCTTACTCGGAAAGTGTATAGATTTTCGATTCCGTTACGAAGATGTGGCTTGAACATTCGAATAGTAAGTATTTTAAGCGAATAGAAGAACCTCAGAATTTTGGGTGATCGGCTGGGAAAGGGATGTATATGTACGAAGGAATTATCCAGCCCTATCAGTATTAGACACATATGTTAAAACTTGAAGGCTCCGGCTACCACGAGATCGGTTCGGTGAGGTTAATAGTACGGGCTTCGGCTATATACCTTCTGACAATCGAGGATTCAGACTGCAGCTCCTTATTGCCGGTTTCAAAAGTCTGTGGAAAACGATGACATTGGCCGTTTTTTGCCAAGCATTAAAGCCTTCCACTCGCTCTTCCAATGTGCGAGCATTGTACGAGCCTTTACATTGTTCAATCCTACTTTGAGCCGTAAGGACGGATATTGATTATGACGGAAAGAATGCTCGACGGCCTTGGCATATATGTCGAAATAAAAAAAGAATACAGACCCCTCCGGGACTGGGGAAGAGATCTAGACATTTTTCCCCATCGACAACAGCTTTTCAACGCCAGCCTCGACCGGGTTTATTATTCCCCACCGTGACTGAATTGTTACACTGGCGATTGTGGAAAGAAAAATGTATGACAACTTCCGCATTGGCGATGTCAAAGCATGCCTTACGAGCGTCGATCCTCATGTAATTTCTTATCTTATGAACTTCAGCATTTCTCTGCAAAATCCATTTTTTGGGGTATAGTGTACTAAAGAAGCCATGCGGGCCCGTTACGAGACAAGATGTAGATTGAGATGGTAGACGAATGAGGGACTGGTGCCAAGTAGTGCGAGATGAATGAATGACTAGAGGAGTCGAGACGAGTAAATGCAAAGAAGCAGTGGTTGTGCTGGCACGGCTAGTAGACCGCTACGCTCAGAGAGTAACGGGAGCACACCCCACGGAGATGAGGCCGCCTACGGAATTCCAGTCAGTGAAACAGTATTTAAATCACGAAAATCGTCTAAATTACCCGTAGCGTTGTTTTCACAGCAGACAGTCTGGGCGGAGCTACAAAGGCAATAATGAGTGGTAAGCATGGGCGGGTATATATATTTTGCCTACCAAGTGCCACCTCCAGCAACGTTAACGGGGGAGCAAGTCGACCCGACAAGGCCGATTACATTTTGGAGGTTGATACCAAGGAGCCCTGCGACCAGGTTGGTGACGGGGTCGTTGTAGGCTGCTGCGGCAGTCTGGGTGCTTTTGCAGCACTGGATGGGTCCGGTGGAGCAGGTGCTGGAGGATCCACCGTGGCCTCGAGGGGTGGGGGTAGCTACGGCAAGAGTAGCGAGAGCGGCGGCGACAAAGGTAAGCTTAAACTGCATATTGAGTAGTGGTGAAAAGTATCTGAACGATGGATGTTGTGTGTTTGAGTGAGGGACTCATACCGGTCTTGGTTAGTTCTTATACTATTTCCAAGTGCCATAATCCTTGTTTATGTTGACTATCTCGTTTCGACATATGTTACGAGGCTCCGAATACTGGAGGTATTGGTCGATCCGTCCCACTCAGATGCCCATCAAACCCTGAAAGCACATCAAAGTCACGGTAAAGGCGCTGAATCCGGGCAGGTTCTCGGTCTGAGCCTCTGTTTCTAGCCATGTCCATCACCGGGCGCTTTGGACAAATGCAGCATCAGCCCACCCCAAATTCAATATTTCAGACTTGTAAGTACCGCAGTAGGTCACAATGGAGTATTTTGTGGTGTGCATAAGCGTGCATATTTTGCACTTCCTCATATCTGCCCCTCAGCTCAACCTCAGCTGATAAAAATCAAGTTGTTTAAGTTTCAATAGTAATATATCAAACATTCAGGGAACTTGCTACAATTATTGCAGAAAAATCAAGAAGATTCAAAAGCCTAACCTGAGCGTATTTTTGTTTCTGTGACTTGGCTGTTTACACTCAACTACTATGGGTGGCAGGGAAGTGCTCACGGCTAGGAAGTGCAACTTTTTTTAAAACACTAGAAAATATGGGTTCCCGCTAACCTAGAGATTCTGTGATTTTTTGTAACATTGTTTAGGTACTCTACAATGATTCTGTCTACTCAGATTGGCCATTTTATGAAAAACACTTGAATCGCAAGCAGAACGTTCAGAACATCGAGTGTGACTTCTGCATCAATTGCCAGGAACATGTAGAATGTCTATTGAGACCGTTGAGATGAGTTCAAAAAGTTTTTCACAATGCTAATAACAGCTTAAATTCAAATTCCTATAAGTATCCGTGCAGTATTCGCGAAACAAGAAGCAAAATAGCGAGTAAAAGGCTGCAAAAACCGGCAAAAATTTTGGCCGCTAAGCGCCCAGTTGCACTTCCCAATTTTGCTCGGACATTGCCCGACGCATGCAATTAAACCTTTAAAAATACAGGAAATTCAGGATAAGGGTTTTTACCTATTGTAAATCGATCTATATTCTCAGATATGCGAAATTTTTGGCTGGCGTAAACTTATTGACAATTTATCAAAAAATTGCACTTCCCTGCCACCCATAGTATATACTGTTCATCGTTCATCACTTGCGAGAGTGTCTTGTTCAATACAAAACATGCTACCGAAATTTACTGACAGGCCGGTCATTCCATTGTCACTTTTGGTCTCTCGCAAGGATAACATAAGGATCGAGTGGGACGGATCGAACCCGTACTCCCGAATACTGTTCTACTTACCTCAGTGTCAGAATTTTGGATGTCCTACAAGGACGGCACATACATTTTGCCGTGCAGCGGATGAGGCTCAATATGCATAATGCCTTTACCTCCAAGGGGGTCCGAGGCTCAGAAAAAATAGACACGTACCTTCATTAATATTCCCATTGATTGCCATTTAACGGCCCCACAACTAATGGTGTTGGTGAGTTTTGGGTGAGTTCTTGCTCTGAGTAAGAAGTGAAAGTGAGACCCTACCAGTTGCGGCGTCAATTCGAATGAGCTTTTTCGCGACATGGGAGACGATACAAGTTGACATGTTGCGAGTGGTAGCGCATTTGCAAGAGTGAAGAACATGATTGTTGGTACACCGTAGATCAAGCAAATAGCTTGAATAGCATAAGTATATCCTAAATCTCTAGTCTGAAAAGGAACACTTTAAGACTACCAATTATCTGATAATGCGGCCACAAACCTGAATGCCCTCACTCTTGATCCATCATATAGTACCAACGCGGCCAGGTCTTGATCTCGAGTACCTTTTGAAACTGCTTGACGATTTCAACAGTAAGCTGTTTTGGTCCAGGCCGCCTCGGGTTAGTACCAAGTCGTCCAAAAGAATGCGAAAGATTATCGAATAACGATACAACTCTTCCAATGTCGCCATCCCGGGTGGAGTAAACAGTTGCCATTCTTGAGAGTGCCCATGGTAGTTCTTTGGCTCGACATATGAAAGTTGTAGAGGCGACATCGCAATACGTAGCATGCGCAAACCATTCTGCTGGCATTTCATCGCTGGGATAAAGTTTTTCATAGTATATCTTGCACAATAGACTGCATCATCCGGGATTAAGAATCCGAAACACATTCTAGGTGCCATGGCTTAGGAATCTAGAGCAAAAGAGTTTGCGCGTTGAGCGTTCCAATATCACAAGGCTTACACGGGTGCTCGCAAGAGGTCAACGGGGGCCGATCGGCGACAGGACCTGGATCACGCTTTTTGCACATGAGCGCTCCTAGTGACTAGTCACATGATTACACTCGTGAGTAATGTTTGCTCAAGCCTCAAACATGACCATTCTGATTCGTGGACTTGAAGAAACACATACAACTGGCACGGGCGGTCGGCATTCGCATGGTCGCCTCTTTGTGATACTGGAACAGTCGACGAATCTTCCTGGCTTTAGTGTGTAGCGCGCGTAACTTTCGTGTTTTATTCATATCTATGTTTTGACTTACAAATGTCTTTTCTTTACAGATGTGGCAGCTGCTGGATATCGGATACTCCACAATTCTCAACGTACTGATCTCATCCGAGCATTCGGCGTCTCGACTCTAACCGCGTTCAGACGAGTCTATAGCTATCTGGTGGAATTGGCTGCAAAGTACGTGACTGTCTCGAAGCTTTTGCACGAATAGTATACTCAAACATCCTTTTTAGGTCTATAAGTCAAGAGTCTAAGAAGCATTATAGCCTTCTCCCGTCAGCAGAAGCACCAAACTCGACAAAATGACTTCTGTCATCTGGGACCAACAGCAGATACAATGTCACGCGTCACGCGTTATATTGGATATGAGAGGGACTGGAAACCGTAAAGTCGTCGCGCTGGCGTGCGGTGATAGTGAAGCCTAATGTACTCTTGCATACCAGAGCGGCCGTGTCAAGCGGAGCTGGTGCGTGTAACACACCTCTAGCCAAGGAACATCATACAACATTGACCCTTTTAACCCGTGCCAATGCTCCGACAAGTTCTAGGCCCCGGTCAATTCGTCTACCCCAATCCTCAGATGCCGCCTCCGCCTAGTTTTCCGCACGCTCGTGTTATTCCCATGCCTGCTCAGTAATTACCGTCCGTACTGTATGCTCCGCCAGCCCGCACTGGATACCGGGAAGCTGGATGCACGCTCTTCTTCCTCCTCTTCTGACTTATTCTCGTGATAGGCCACCACGATAATAACGGGCGCCGCCGACTGGTTCTACTCCTGGCGGTCCTCCTGATATGGCTTTACTGATTACTGCTTCCCTCCTCGTGCTCAAAACGCGATCCCCTCTAAGTCACCGTCAGTAACGAATGTTTCTATATCCATCTCATTTGCTTACAACCGTCATCCTTTGCAGATCGTGTATCCGAACACGGGAGACCAACGTACGAAGTTACCCCGTTTATCCCGTGAGACTGGGGGAGGATAAGGGGAACCGTTCCTGTACGTAAAACAACGTTTTTCTGTGTCTGTGGTTCCGATATTGTCGACTCGCGTTGTTGTTGGCTCTTACTAACCTGTGTAGAAGAACTTATGTCCACTGTTACGAAGAAATACTATTCTGGCCGATCTCGCCAGTCACAGCGCCCAAAAAGGTGCCAAGGGCACCCGCGAGCAGGCTGGTGAGGGGTTGGATTGAGCTGCAGCGACAGACTGGGTGCTTGGGAGGGTTCACTGCGAAGAGCGGGGAGTGGGGGTAGTTACGGCAAGAGTAGCGAGAGCGGTGGCAGCAAAGGTGAGTTTAAAGTGCATAGTAGTGGTAAGGAGTTCTTGAACGACGGCTGTTGGCTGTTCGAGTGGGGAGCTCCCACACTTTCGACTAGTTTTTCCCAGCGCAAGCGTTACTCCGGGCGTAGCTCACTCTCTTTCTTTTCGACATCATGTAGGTCACAGAATGGCTATGCATACTTGAATTCTAACGAGTTGCGCCTCGGTGGCGCTTTTTGAGGGTACCCTTACTCTTGTGCCTTACTCGCTCTCTCTCTCTTTCTTTTCGACACTTGTGGGTCACAGATCAACTATCCTTCCTTGAATTCCAACGTATTGTGCCTCACTGGCCCTTTTTGAGGGTACCCTTATGTACTCGGAAAGTGTATAGATTCTCGATTCCGTTACGAAGATGTGGCTTGAACATTCGAATAGCAAGTATCTTAAGCGAATAGAAGAACCTCAGGATTTTCGGGGATCAGGGCAAAGCATGCGTATGTACTCGGAAGGAATTATCCAACCCTATCATTATTAGACACATGTTAAAACTTGAACAGGCTACCACGAGATGGGTTCGGTCAGGGTAATAATCCACGGGCTTCAGCTGTCTACCTTCTGACGATCGAGGATTCAGACTGCAGCTACGTACTTATTGCCGTTTTCAAAAGTCTGTGGAAAACGATGACATTGGCCGTTTTTTGCCAAGCATTAAAGGCTTCCGCTTGGTCTTCCAATGTGCGAGCCTTGTACGAGCCTTTACATTGTTCAATCCTACTTCGAGCCGTAAGGACGGATATTGATTATGACGGAAAGACAGCTCGATGGCCTTGGCATAAAGTGGAAGAAGAAAAGAATACAGGCCCCTCCGGGACTGGGGAAGAGATCTAGATATTTTTCCGATCGGCAACAACTTTTCAACGCCAGCTTCGGCCGCGTTTATTATTCGCCGCCGCGACCGAATCGTTACACTGGCGATTGTGAAAAGAAAAATGTATGACAACAACTTCCGCATTGACAATGTCAAAGCATGCCTTACGAGTACCGATCTTTACGTAATTTCTTATCTTATGCACTTCAATATTTCTCCCCAAAATCCATTTTGGGGGTATATTATACTAAAGAAGCTATGCGGGCCCGTTATGAGACAAGATGTAGATTGAGATGGTAGACGAATGAGGGACTGAAGACAAATAGTGCTAGATGAATGAATGGCTAGGAGTCGAGACAAGTAATGCAACGAAGCAGTGATTGTGCTGGCACAGCTAGACCGCTACACTCAGACAGTAACGGGAATACACCCAACGGAGATGAGGCCGCCTGTAGAAGTTCAGTCAGTGAAGCTATTCAAATCACGAATATGGTCTAAATTACCCGTAGCGTTGTTTTCACAGCAGACAGTTTGAGCGGAGCTATCAAAGCAATGATGAGTATCAAGCATGAGCGGGGATATATATGGCTTACCAAGTGCCACCTCCAGCAACATTAAGGGGGAGCAAGTCGACCCGACAAGGCCGGTTACAGCGCCGAGGACAATACCAGCGAGCCCAGCGTTCAAGAGGGTCGTGGGGTTGGCAAGAGCTTGAACAAGATTCTGGGTGTTCTGGCAGCACTGAATGGGACCAGTGGAGCAGGTGCTGGAGGGTCCACCTCGAGGGGTGGGGGTAGCTACGGCAAGAGTAGCGAGAGCGGCGGCGAAAAAGGTAAGCTTAAACTGCATATCGAGTAGTGGTGAAAAGTATCTGAAAGGTGGCTGCTGTGTGTTCGAGTGAGGGACTCATACCGGTCTTGGGCTAGCTCTTATACTATTTCCAAGTGCCAAGTAATCTTTGTTTATGTTGATTATCTCGTTTCGACATATGTTACGAGGAGGCTCCGAATACTGCTCTACTTACCTCAGTGTCAGATTTTTGGATGTCATACAAGAATGAGGCTCAATATACATAATGCTTTCATCTCATTCCGAAAGCTACGTCTTCGAATATCCGAGTCAGGGTTAGAGAAGTCACTCTGGTGCCTGTTAGTCGTATCTGTCCTTTGCGGCGCTGCACTGATGCCGTAGTAGCCTCGTTAAATCTGTCTCCGCTCCTCAGCGCCGACTGAGATTGTGCACCCAGACTGGCTATCTATGCCGACTTGCTCGCCCGGGGCTCGTAGACTGACTACGTTGGGTTGTTTATGTCGAGTATATTACCCGAACACGGTAGACCAGCATACAACGGTACGCGTTATCTCGTGAGACTTGGAGAGGATAAGGGGGTATCGTTCCTGTATACTAAATGAAAGAGCGTTGTTCTGTGTCTGTAGTTCCGATATTGTTGACTCGCGCTATTGTTTTTGGTTCTTACTAACTCATGGCGAAGCACTTATCTTCACCGTTGCGAAAAAATATTCATTCTAATTCGACCTAAAAGCCAAACTACAGAATGAGATGTTTGATATGCATAGACAACCAATCTTCAGCTGCAGAGTTTCGCTGGTCAGAGCCAAGCTAAGATGTGCGAGTGGTTGCCGGAAATAGCAGTAAGTACCTGGATGCGACGCCCTCAGACAGAGAGTGACGGGAGCACGCCTCAAGCACTGTGAGGATAAAGTTTGACATTGCCCAGGGCGATGCTAAGGAGCCCCTGACAGACTGGGCGCTTTTGCAGCACTGAACAGTGAATGGAACCCGTGGTGCAGCAGGGACTGGAGGGCTCAGTGGGAGCAAGTAAGCCCGATAAGGCAAACTACCTCGCCAAGGACGATGCCAAAGAGCACAGGGAGCAGGCTGGCGAGGAGGTTGAATTGAGCTGTAGCGACGGACTGGGTGCTCTGGCAGAACCGAATGGAACCCGTGGAGCAGGTGCTGGAGGTCTCATTGGACGAGCGGGGTGGCTACCGCAAGAATAGCGAGAGCGGCGGCAACAAAGGTGAGTTTGAACCGCATAGTGAGTCGTGGTGAGTACTTGAACGACGGCTGCTAGTTGTTCGAGTGGGGTCCTGTGGAGCTCCCACAACTTTAGACTAGTTGTCCCCCCAGGCGCTCGTAGGTTCATTTGTTTGTTTTAATTTTGCTCACTCTCTTTCGTTTAGACACTATGTAGGTCACAGAAATGACTGCACTCTTGAATTTAAACGTGTGGTGCATCAGTGGTAGTCTCGTTCCCAGCCGTATCCAGTACTTAATTGGACCGTGGTCCGCGAGTTTTTGCAGAACTCGTATGTTACAACGAAACTACCTCGATGGCACTTTTTGTCGCGCAGGAATTCGGGTATGATATTAGTATCCTTACTCGGAAAGTGTGCAGACTTTCCATTCCGTCTCAGAGATGTGGCTTGAACATTCGAATAGTAGTATTGATAGATGAAGCGAATAGAAGAACTTCAGAATTTTACAGGATCGGCTGGGCAAGGCATGTATATGTACGAAGGAATTATCTAACCCTATCAATAGTAGACACATATGATATATACGAACCATTATGTACATTTTTCAATCCTACTTTGGGCTGTAGATTGATTATGACAAAAACAGTTCGACGGCCTTGGCATATATATCAAAGAAGAAAAGAATACAGATCCCACCGAAACTGAAGAAGAGAGTTTTCCACAACAACAGTTGTCTATACCAGCTTCGGCCGGGTTTAGTATTGCCCCCTGCGACCGAATCGTTACACTGGCAGTTGGGGAAGGAAGTGAATTACTCGGCATGGTCCAAGATCTGAACGCCGGGGAAAGAAAGATATATGACATAAAATTTCAGCGTCGGCGAAGTCAAAGCATACCTCACGAACGGTGACCCTGATATAATTGCTTATCTTACGAACTTCAATATTTCTCTGCAAAATTGATTTCCCGGGTGTATTGTATTAAAGAAGCCATGCAAGCCCGTTACGAGACAAGATATAAATTGTGATAGTGGACGAATGAGTGGCTAAAGACAAGTAGTGCTGGACGAATGAATGACTAGAGTCGAGACAAGTAACGCAACAAAGCAGTGAGGATGCTGACACAGCTAGTAGACCACTATACTCAGAGAGTAACGGGAAGACACCCAACGGAGATGAGGCCACCTACGAAATTTCAGTCAGTGAAACAGTATTCAAATCATAAAGATGTTCTAAATTACCCTTAGCGTTGTTTTCACAGCAGACAGTTTGAGCGGAGCTACAAAGACGCGATAATGAGTATCAAGCACAAACGGGGATGTGTGTGGCCTACCAGGTGCCACCTCCAGCAACGTTAACGCCAGAGCAACTCAACCCGACAAGGCCGGTTACATCTTTGAGGACGATGCCGACGAGCCCAGCAATCAGGCCGGTGAGGAGGTCACTTTGGGCCGCAGCGGCAGTCTGGGTGCTCTGGCAGCACTGGATAGGACCAGTGGAGCAGGTGGTGGAGGGTCCACCTCGAGGGGTGGGGGTAGCTACGGCAAGAGTAGCGAGAGCGGCGGCGACAAAGGTAAGCTTAAACTGCATATTGAGTAGTGGTAGTGGTGAAAAGTGTCTGAACGATGGCTGCTGTGTGCTCGAATGATGGACTCCTACCGGTCTTGAGTTACTTCTTATACTGTTTCCCAAGTGCCAAGCAACCCTTGTTTACGTTGACCTCTCTCCTTCCGACATATGTTACGAGGAAGCTCAGAACTCCTGTTCCGTACTTACCTCAGTGTCAAAATTCTGGATGTCGTTCAAGAATGAGGCTTAATATACAAACTTAATGTTTTTACCTCATTTCATAAGCTACTACTATGTCTTCGAACATCGGAGTTAGAGAAGTCACTTGTATAGGCCTTTTAGTCGCACCTGCCTCGTGCGGCGCCGCACAGATGCCATAGTAGCCTCGTTCAATCTTTCTTAACTCCTCAACGTTGAGGCCGCCGACTGAGATTGTGGCACACCCGCACTAGCTATCAATCAATACCGACTTGCTCATCCGAGTGAAAGGCTGTCGTTCAGTCCCAACAGAACACTAACAAACAGAAGCACACATTGACAGGACCACGTTATATTCTAGAGGCGAAGCTAGGCTTCAGGCAACAGGAGAATACGCGATGGTAATAGTCGTTATACGGGGTTATCTGGGATGGTGGTCTAATGTACGAATCGAAGTATATACGGACAGTGGCAGTGCGAGAGCACGTGTGAGTATGCGCCATACTTACACCGAGGCTCGCAGACTGACTACGTTGGGTTGTGGATGTCGGGTATGAAGCAGTCGAGAATGTGAGTATAGATACTGATACAAACTGTGGGATGCATTAAATATTTGCGTTACGGGCTTATGGGGATGTGAACTGCGTTGTTGAGGGTGCGTTGCGCGGATGCCCCGATTTGTACTTTGGAATGACAGATGTGAAGTAGTTTTTTCGGCTACAACCCTCAGTCTTCCACATTTCGAGGTGGTCTCCTCTAAGCAGACTCGCTATACACTGACAATCAACTGACAATCAACTGACACTACGTACTTACGTGTGTATATACTACTACTAATACAAAAAATATAGACTTTCGAGGACATCCCCAGATCGGAGGAAGGATATCACACTATTCAGCCGGATGCCCATGCTGAGCTTCGGAAAGTAGCTTTGTCGACCTCAGCAGGCAGGATATGGATAACTCAGAAGATAAATACTGGATAGAACGTTTGGGGCGAACAGGCGCCTTTGTAACGCCCGTGCAAATTTTATTCCGGCCCGCCGGGCCTCGATCACACTACTTCAACTTGAACTCATCGCTCAAGCTCAAGCTTTGATACGCATTGGGTCATTTCGGGTTCAAGTACATCTTTGATGTTGGAATTAAATCTCAGCTCTCAATGGTCAACACTTGATCGACGTCTAACTCAACTTGAAGTTGTAGAAATAAATGTTACTAAACACGTCTCATCCCAGCCTCGTGGTTCACAGCTTTGCTTGAGGCTTTTTCTGCTGGTTTCTCCACCGTTCCCCACCTCGTAGCATGTCTGAAATACCCGCAAGTATCCATCGTCTCCCCAGGTCAATAGTCAGGCTGCCACGGACGAGGACTGCTGCAGCATATGTACATGATACCGGTCCACCGGGTGCTAGAGAGCTACTGGATCGTTTACAGTCTTTGTACTTGGTAAGTTTCATCTCTAATCTCTAGTCCTTGGAATTGATACTAATCAACGTGTTTGCCTTGCAGAAGCATGAAATTGTCAGTAACGAGGAACACCGGCGCACGGTGGTGGACATATGCCATATAACGGAAAAAATTCTGTCAGAGAATGAAAAATCGTCGGAGTCGATAGAGGAAGATGGCGTGCTGATACGAACATTCATTCCAGTGATCATGAAGTACGATTCGAGCCCCAAAGTCTTCTAGTTTCGTTAAAATTGACGTTTTATGTATATTTTCAGTATTTTGTCTCAAACCATCGAATGTATCTACAATAATAGGCCAACTCTCGTTGGTGCGAACAGCAGCCGTACGCGCTGGCTCACTGGAATTTCCCGTAAGAAGAAGAAGAGAAATGTCTTTGGAAACAAGCTAGAAGCGCTACAAAATAAGCTGAAAGTGCTGCAAATCATCGCACTTGTGCGTACATCTCATATATTTGTCTTTCCGAGAGCTCAAGTGTTTACGTTGGACCATTCACCATTCAAAGCCATTTGAATCCTGTATCTCAAGCTCCGATTCCGACTCATTGGACGATATTCTTGTTATCACATCGAATATCAGTAATGTTTGGTTTTTGTTATGCGATAGCGTCCCGTTTTTGGGAATACTCAAACCTGTCCCTGCTGCATTGACGAAAATCTGTCAAGCTATCCAGGTATACATACTCGGTTGTGTCTGTTTGTTGTGCATTACTGAAATACCCAATTGAATCCTGCGTTCTATGTAGACTCTCCGATCCAATAGAAAGCTGGCGGAGGAGATGCTTTGTATCGTGCGGGATGATATTCGGATGGTGGTATGGAAGGTTCAGAGAAACCCTACCCATGCGGACGAGGAATTTCGTAGAGACGTGCAGGATTATTTCAGGTTTGACTTTTATCTTCCGCTTGCGTGATATGTTCTGATATGTTATGGCTGAAATTATATTTGGCTTTCTTTTTTAGTAAACTTCAAGCCATCGTTCTTCGGATACTCAAAGGACGTCGTACTACTTTTTTCAATTCTTCGAGAGATAAGGGCGAGCTTGATACGCTCCGCTGTCAAGTTCGAGATGCTAGAAATCAATTCAAAGTACGTATGCTATAGGTTTTTTGATGAACACGAATAATTGAGTATACGCCGATAATACACAGGAAAGAATTGCTCTTGACACCTCTTTTACTGTCCGTGCGGGATTCGAGCAAACCCATCGCGAGATTGCGGGGATGCAGCTGCGAATAACGGCGCTGGCATCCAATGTTCGTTGTCTTTTCTCTACATAGAATTCTGCTTCCACTAGTGATATCTTACGCATCCGTCTTTACAGAGGGTATCGGAGTTGGAATTCCCTGCTCCGGCTATGACCCCATATCGAGAGTGTTTCGACCTTACACTGGATGCCAACGTGAATGCCGTATGCGTAGTAGGGCCTCGCTCACAGTCCAAGGACAGCCTTACACAGTGGGTGGCTGTTCAAGTTGAAGTAGACTTACATAGGGTGTCTCATAGGCGTGGCAAAGTGTCTCTTTTGCCATATATGGGTTTCTATCTTTTTTTTTTGAATGAGGGCAGAGTCGGAACTGCTTCTTGACCGTCAACAGTTTAGATTATATAAGTGGGCCATCACCTTCTGGAAGGAAGTTGAAGGAAGGATGAATTGGAGAGTGTTAGCACCCACGCGAGCACATCAGTGTTAGGCGCGACTTGAAGCACTTATTGATATTAGTTAAATAGATGGGCATTAGTCACTAGTCAAGTAGATGGCCACAAGCTTACTTGAGTACATCTGTATATCGACGAACAGCAGGTTGGTACGACGATGTCAGTAACAGACAGCTATCTATTGCGCCGCATTCATGTACAGTACGTAGCAAAACATTTATCTATTGCGCCGCACCCACGCACAGTACATACGTATGTAGCAAGACATTTAAAAATGTTGTTCTGCAGGCCGACTCAATACTAAGTATAGTAAGCGCTTTGTCTCCTGTCTAACGCCAAACTATTAAATATCAATGCTTTTTTTTGCCAAACATAGAAGTTTATATCATTCAAGTGCGGAGAACGTGCTAGAGGTGGTCACATAGGGCCACAATGCCTGTATGAGGCGGAGATTCGTGATTTGAAACTTCCTTCCTTCAAATATCATGGAAGGAAGTTATAATTCACGAATCGAAGCGCAAATACTTACTATGCCACTGGTTGTCCCATAAAGTGAAACCGATATTGTAGCACACAAGACTTGAGAAGATCACACTATCTTACACAAATATCAGATACTCATGCTCAGGCTGACTAGGGCTGCTTCGAACGCTGAGATAGGTCACAGTTCGATAAACAGCCTGATCGATAAATCAGCGTTTAAGCGCCCATTGCTCCTGATGGCAAAGCAAACGACACTGCCGCAACCTCGTGTCTCGTTTGCCTGCTCATTCCATTTTCCAACTCTCGAGTCTTCTCCTTTGGCCACTGGAACAGTCCAAGCATTGTTGATAAATCTTTAAGTATGTATCTTTCGTGTTTTATACTGTACTTTGTACTCACGAACGTCTTTTCTTTGCAGCTCTGGATGCTCCAACATATATCGTCCCATCCAAGCACTTTGGTACTTAGTAATCAGCCTCAGCACTCGTCCTCAGGCCTCAGGCCTCAGTAATTAGTACTTAGTACTCAGCGCTCAGCGCTCAGCACTCGAACTTAACCACACGAGTCTCGTGGTATTGGCGGCGAAGTATGTGGTTGTTTTGAAGGTTTTGCACGAATACTCAAACAGTCTCTTAGGTCTATATAACCATAAGGTCTCGAAGATTTCAGCGAGCCATTGCATCTATATATATATCCCTACCCCAGTAGCACAAGCATTGAACTCGACAAAAGGACTTGCATATTATGAACCAAACAGCAGTACGTCACCGGATATACCATCGTATTGGATATGAGAGGTGGCGGAAACCGTGACGTCGTTGCGCTGGCATACTATTAGGTGGTGAAGGCACTCTTACCAGAGCAGTTATGCCACCTCGAGCTGGCATCAGACGGCTAGACGTCTAGACGTTAGACTACCATTCGCCGGTGCCTACGTGTATCATGCCTCTATCCAAGGGACACCCTCCTCCGCCTTGACGATATGAACCCCGTCCACCCCGTGGTGCGCCAATGCCCTGACAAGTCCGCTGTCCCAGTCGGTCGTCTCCCCCATGCTGGTCAGGCTACCAGATGCCGCCTCCACCTAGTGGTCCGTATGCTCGTGCTGCTCCCCCGTCCATCCGCCTCCCGGATAAGCTTAGGTTCCACCAGCCCCGCAGATACCAGATGCTTATGTGTATGCATATCGTTCAAGTTGCATGCACGCTCCTCTGCCTGGTTCTCGTGCTGTCCTACCAACACCACAACACAAACACGCGCCTCCTGGTTCTGGATCTCCTGGCATGGCTTCGCCGACTGCTGTTCCTCCGCAGGCGATGCCTGCAACCAAGATACCGCATATTTGCACTATCTTACAGTGTAGCACCTGGAGATCGTACCCACATCCACGAACATGCAAGAGCAGCATACGAAGTTATCTTGGGAGAGCGGGTGAAGGCGACGCGAGGACGGGTAGCGCTCCTGTGAGTTTTTCGTGTCTGTTTTCCAATGTTCTTGACTCACGCAGTTGTTTTTGTTTCTTTCTAGTCCGCGTAGAAGCACCAAACGGACGACTTGGAGTGTTGGATTGACCTGCTATTCGATGCGTTGAATTCCGAGACGTTATCAGAGCCAGTTGTGTATATCGCTTGCTCTTCCTAGAAATCAGTCCGTATCGATACCTGTTCCTATTGAACTATCTCTGACCTTTCACTTAGTGCTGTAGATCTGCGATCGTCCATTCGCGCTTGCTATCCATGTCGACTTGCTCACCCGCGGCTCGCACACTGACTCTGTTGTGTTGCGGATGTCAGTTTTTAGTTACGAAGTAGTTGAGCATGTGATTAGATATGGATACGAACTGTGGGATACGTTAACATGGGACGTTCTTGGCTGATGTATAAACGTTCAACGTCGACCAATTATTGAATTTTATTCTCTTCTTCAACGTCGACCAATTATTGAATTTTATTCTCTTCCTTTTACCTGAATCCGATCGCGGGTGATCAAGTAAAGAATCCAATCGTGGGCGAACGTGTAGCTCTTTTTAGCTACAATGAGGGGAGGATTCTTCGTTCTAGTCCCAGAAGCTATCTGAGCTTTTGGCGCCATTGAGCTTCCCAATGGCTGCGATACGGGAAATATTTGGAGCCCGTCTTTCTCTTGCGCATACTCTACTACATATTGACTCAAACTCGTCGTGGTCCCCGAAAGTCAGCTAGACTACTTCAATACTTTAATAGTGCCACCCAAAGATCGATTGGGTGGAAAAAAAGGTAGGTGTTTGTACGTTTGATCTCGGGCTTTCTTGGAGTGTGTGCCGCGCTCCTCCTCCGCCAACAGCTTGGCCTGCAAAGTAATGGTGTTCTCACAGCCCCGACCTCCTCCCCAGCGCATTTTTTCATGGTACAGCCGAGATACACTTCGTCCAATTTACCAACGAGCCCCCCACTGGCACCATAACTCCACAGCTGCTACCCTCTGCAAGTACCCATACTGCACCTTCCCTTGGCCTTCCCTACACTGTTCCGGCATAATCGCCGCCCCAGAAATTTACGAACTCCTCTTCTCAAGGGGAGCACCCTCTCCCTCTCCCACCCTCGCCCTGAAACAGATACCAAAAGTTGATTCGCCAGTGGCCAGTTATCCCGTTCGTTCGGTTCCGGGTTTGGTGGGAAAGTGGTCAGTGTGTGGTTAGTGTGCAACATAAGGCAATATAGCAGCACATCACTAATACACTAATAATATTAACGGGTACGCTGGGGAAGAACCAGGGTTCGGAGTAGGAGTGTGCATTTGAGGGGGTGATCTCAGGGGGGGGATCTCAGGGGGGGTGGGGGGGGATGCTCTGGGGATCGCGAGAAAGTTGAGGCGTATTGAGGCGTACAGCTGATAAGGGGTAGGAAGAATCGATGACGGCATCTGCGAAGGAGAAAGCAAGCGAAAGAAGAAAGAATCGGAGAAAGATCAAAGAGATTTGGAATGCGTATTGAATGATGTGTGGTACGAGTGGCAACACAACAGATATAAGAAGTAGTTTTATATTTTTTCATTTACTGTTTCTTTCCTTTGTCCCCACCACTCCCTAGCTCGTGCCATGTCTGAACAACCCGCCAATATCCATCGCTCGAACAGGTCAATAGTGGATTTTGCAACCATACCTCGGGACATCCACTGCAGCATATATGCATACTGGTCCGCTGAGTGCTAGAGAGTTACTCGATCGCTTACAGTCTTTGTACATGGTATGTCTCGACGTCTCATCCTTCAAGGTCCTTGGAGCTGATACTGACTAATACGTGGACCTGCAGAACTATGTCGTCGGTAGTGAAGAGACCGAAAATCGGCGCAATGTAGCGGACATCTGTCAAATAGCAGAACAAGTTCTGTCGGAGAATGAAAAATCCTCTGAGCCGACGGAGGAAGATGGGTTGCGATACGAACCTTCGTTCCAGTGATAAGACGGTGAGATTCGGTTCCATTTTTTCTCCTTTAGTTCGTAAAATTGCAGTAGAATTGACATTTATATATTCCTAGTATCCTAACCCAAACCATCGAATGCATTCATAACAATAGGCCAACCCCGACTGGTGTGAACAACAGTCGCGCGCACTGGCTCGCTGGTCTTTCCCGTATGAAGGAGCTAGAAGAACTACGGAATAAGCTCAAAGTGATGCAAATCATTGCCATGGTACGTATACTATCTCATAGTGTTTCTCCATCCTGGAACCAAGTGTTCACATTGAAAAAATCGAAGCCGTATGAATCTTGTATCTCAAGCTCCGGCTCATTGGACGATATCCTTGTTATCACCTCGAATATCAGTAGTGTTTGGTTTTTGTTATGCGACAGTGTCCCAGTTCTAGGAGTACTCAAACCTGTGCCTGCTGCATTGACGAAAATCTGCCAGACTGTTTCAGGTACCTGTGGTCGCTCTTTTCTATTTGTTTGCCTTCCTAATTGATTGAATCCTACGTTCTAGACTATCCGATCCAATAAAAAGCTAGCAGAAGAGATACTTCGTATAGTCCGGATGATATTCGCATGGTGGTACGGAAGGTTCAGAGAAACTCCTCCAAGTACTAGATGAGGAACTTTGTAAGGACATACAGGAGTATTTCAGGTTTGTTTCTACAGTTACGCTTGTATGATATTTAACCTGATTTATCTTAGTAAACTTCAAGGCATTGTTCTCCGGATAATAAAAGGACGTCGTACTGTGTTTAATTCTTCGAGAGACAAGGGCGATCTTGACATGCTCCGGCGTCAAGTTCAAGAAGCTAGAAATGAATTCAAAGTACGTGCTGTTACTAGGCCTTTGATAAGGTTATTGATACTGATAATTAAACATAATACACAGGAAAGAGTTGCTCTCAATATACTTTTTACTGTCTGCGCGGGATTCGAGCAAACTCATCGCGAGATTGCAGGAATGCAATTGCGAATCACGGCTCTGGTATCAAACGTTGGTGTCTTCTTCCCAGAATGCTGCTTCTTCTAGTGATATCTTACGTGCCCATTTTGGCAGTGGTCATCAGAGTTGGAGCCCCCTGCTCCAGTTACGCCCTCATTTCCGAAGCCTTCGGTCTCTGCAGAGGCCAAAGCGCATACCGTAGTGCCTGACGGAGATCGCCCACAGCGCAAGAACAGCTTTAAACAATGGGTGGCTGTTCGAGTTGAAGTTAGACTTGAATAGGGCGTCTCATGAGCGTGGCAAGGTGTCTCTCTTACCATATATGGGTGTCTATTTAAGCTTGATTGAGTAGATCATGATCATTTCCACATATATATATGGGTACTTAGATCGCATACCGAAAAAACCTTACGAGGTTATCTTGAAGTTTAGCCAGTCTTCAAGTAGCCCCCCCTAGAGTCTCCATAGTGTGAAAGCATGTTACGGTCAAAGCTACCCTCACCTCAACGTTTTTAATTTTCCTCTTGTTTTCCTCAGACCAGAGTCATTCTATCATGAAACTTGGAAGAAATACGCTCAACTGCGGATCATCGATGATCATCGATTCAAGAATGCTTGCATGGTCGACTCTGTTGGTAACTGGACGAATCTTCAGTACATCTCGTGTTTTATCCATCTCGATACTCTTTCCTTGCAAAGGTCTTTTCTTTGCAGCCTGGCGGATACTAGCGGATACTCCGCAATTCACATTCTAATCCTATCCGAGCATTCGTCTTTAACCCCGTTCAGATGAGTCTTATCTTCTGACTGCAAAGTACGTGTTGTTTCCAAGGCTTTGCATGAAATACTCAAACCTCCTTCTAGGTCTACAAGTGGGATCTCGAAGATCCTAGCAAAGACATTGCATATAAGTATCCCTATGGACATTCTCATTATGCCGGTCCTATCCGACAGCTCGACTTTCTCCGGTGTCTTTTGGTGGAATTGGTGGCAAAGCATGTGTTAGTTTCGAAGGTTTTGCACGAATACTTAAACATCCTTTTTAAGGCTCTATATCGAATCTGACAGATCTCAGCAAACCACTAAATACCCCGCTACTCCCGGTAGCGGAAACACCAAACTCGATGAAACCACTACCGTCACCTAGGCCAGCTTCTTGAATATGCATCGATATCGCTGGCGCCAGTAGCGCCGGATACACTGCCATATCGGATACTGATATATGAAGGGTGCCGGTAAACGCGAAGACGTTGCGTTGGCATACGATGTAGTCTTGCGGGCCGGAGCTCATTATATCTCTTTAGACGTCAGATTTAATTACCATCACCGGGCAAATTACTCAGTTCCCGTCAGGCTGATTAGGCTCCCCAGATTCGGAGTGCTCCCTATGCTTGTACTATTCCCTCGCCCATACAATGACCGCCTTGAGGGGTATACTCCGCCAGCTCCGTCCACCTCTGGATGCATGCTCTTCTTCCTCCTCTGCCTGGTTCTCGTGATGGCTCGCCACAACATCAACAGGTGCCCCCTGGTTAGGGGCCATCCCGGCATGGCTTCACCGACTTTTTCTCCCACCTCGTGCTAAAAAAACACGATCCCCACCTTCAAAATACCGTCAGTAATGATCGCACTTTCTTACAATTTTGCAACACCTAGAGATCGTGCCCACGTACCTGAACGACCATCGTGCGAAGTTATCCCACGAGAGCTGAAGAGGCAAGGAGGATGAGGAATATTGTTACTGTAAGTGACACAGCGTTTTTTAGTGTCTGATATTGTTGAACAACCACATAACCATCGTACAATCAGATAACAATCACAGGCTCACCGCCCAACTACGCTGTTGTTTTCGGTTCTTTCCAACCCGTGATGACGTGGAGCATAGCATCAACCCTTATTCATCACGGGGAATCGTGAGGTGCTGTCAAAGCCGGCTGTGGATATTTCTTGTTCCTGTTGGAGGTTAGACTGGTTAGTCCGTCACTCAGTTATTTGCTTATGCAGTATGAATGTTGAATCGTTCGACATTGACCAACTATTCAATCATTCGGTCTTCGTTTATTCGTCTACAGGTACCATTCCAGGGGCTGTCCCGGCGTTCAGATCTTGGACCATGCCGAGTAATACACTTCCTTCCTTCCTTCCTTCCAGGGACCCCATGGAGAGAAAGAAACTAGTCTCCCCTAGACAGACTCATTATACACTGATGATCCATATGGATGTGTGTATATAGAGAAAGAAACACAACCAGAACCATGAAACACAGTAGTTTGTCAATATAATCAGCCTAAGAGGTACAACTCGTATCTACTGATCTAAGCTATGTCCACCTGAAGTAAGACAGAGACTATATGAACTAGTAACCGCTACTGAGATAGGAAAAGGGATGAATAGAGTCCAAATGAACTAGGGCACGACAAACTCCTAATCACACAAGAATAGATGGATCAGCAGGCTTCAGTGCAAAAGTTTACGGCTCATGGGAGCTCTGGAGGGGATTGTGATCTCTCTCAATGTTAACAACATAGTCAATGTGGACTCCAACTGTGGGGGGGTTGTTTTTGGCTTAGTTTCCCGTAAGACAGCTGGAAATCCAGAATAATTGTGTTTCTTTCTCCAAAAAAGCCAAACCACAAGAAGGTCCTATAAAGGGTAATGGATATTCAATTCATAAAAGTATGGCTTATTCACTACAACGATTACACTGACTTTATGAGTCCCAAAAACAATGACAGCAGCGATGGGAACTGGAACGGTTCAGTGTGGTATGAGTTTTAACATCATTATGACTTCCTACAAAGGCTTACGCGTGGAGAGAATAATGTCCAGTTCAACCAGGCCAGTATTAGAGCCCTCTGCATTTAGAAAAGCAATCACAAAGAAGAGAGACCCAACGCTGGTAAATTTTGTAACGACGGTTAGTAAGTATTCTGGATGATACTACGAAGTCAGTACTCACGCTACTGCGATTATGCCAAAGACCATGAAGGCAGATACCCGAATAAACATCGATTTCAAGTTTCCTGTGCGTAGCACCGCCCGGTGCTTGCGAAAGCGCAGATATATCAAAACTGTAAGTTCGAAATTCAATGGCACTATGAATGAGTTCAGTGAGGGCAATCTACCATTCAAAACAAGCACAGGAAGAACAAGGACGACATCGAGTGCAGAAGTTATTCGACTACTAAAGAAAAATGAATGAGAGATAACAATGTACAACATTATATCACGGAACATTACTTTGCAGTGAACAATATGAAATCGAAGAGAACTCGGCATTGGGAGCAGCGAGGGCTATCTAGCAGAAAGCCATGTGACATCCGAGCATAAAAAGAAATAGTATGAGAAACCTCAGGCTCACAATTGTGGATTCTAGGACCAGAAAAAAGAAGACAGCGTATGGTGCAGCAATGAGCTACACAGGTGCACAAGG